>JAFHBW010000373.1:0-49884 GCA_019022765.1 Westerdykella sp. P71 | reverse complement strand
TCAGGTTGTTGAGACATTGAGATGGGTGGTTGAAAGAGGTGGAATCTTGGCAGAGTGATCAGCTCGCTTGTCTGATCTGATCACCTCGCTTGTCACTCACGTTATACACTTTAAACTAGTTCTCTTGGAGATTTCTAAGGTCTAGTCAACAAGACAGTGTCCTGCAATCTTGCACTCTCTCTTCTTCCAACTCTACCAGACCCCAGATTAGTAGAACCATTGAGAACAACTATATTTGTTCTCGTTGTAATTGATGGAGTCCAGTGGTTTGCATTTCTGTTTGCTCTTTCGAGCAACCCCGCCTTATGGCCAGTGACACCGTTTGCTGACTGCGAGGTAATGCCCGCAAAAGTGTATCAGGTGAGCGTAACCTATCAATACTGTGATAGTGGGACGTCGTACACGGTCATTCATAAATTCACATGCTATCTCCACACGGAAGCTGAATTCTAGTTGGTCAACTGCGCGAAGAATGACGAAACGACGAGAATCGGATCTATCTAAGTGGAAGGAACACCTAGACTAGGCGTTTGATAACCATGACTGCTACTTCTTGTAATGGAGGGTATTTATTGCTAACTTGGCCTCGTTTTCTGGCTCCCATCAATTTTGCACTCCATCCACAGTGAGTTATCTATCTTCCCCCAGTACGGCCATTAACTGAACCGACAGACCCGTCAGAATGCGATTCCTATTCGTCTCCGCCATGAGCGCCGCTATCTTAACGCTGGCGGGAACCGTGTCCGCCGGACCAGCTGCCTACGGGGTATGCCAGGCTGGATGCGCCGCCGTCGTTATGGCCTGTTATTCTGCTGCTGGGTTCACTTGGGGCGCAACCATGGGGGCGTCCGCTCCTGCGACAATTGTTGCGTGCAATGCGGCTTTCGGTACCTGTCAGGCTGCTTGCGCGGCAGTTTTGTTGGCGCCGACGCCATAGGTGGACATGGGAGAGCAGCTCTGCATGCGATGTTAGGATAAGGTACAATTGGGCGGCCTACCAACTTGACCAGGAGGTATCATCAAGTCTTTCTTGGATACCATGGCGCTTGAAGCACAGATCTCCCAATATGATGTTCGGCACTGTATTCGGATCATGGTGTCTATCAACCTTTGAGCCAATCTCTCAATAACCCAAGTAATCACATTACTGTGTCCCCAATTCTTCCCCACACAAACAAGCGCACTACAACTCATCGTGATCCTCAATCACTCTCTCCCCGCCCCAAGCCTGCGGCTCCCCATGCGAGTCAGGCATCCCTCCCTTGCCCTTCACCTCCTCCCTCTTCCCCTTCGCGTGCCCTTCCCCACTAGCTCCCTCCCTCTTCCTCCTCGCCAACGCCGCAATCTCCTCGTCATACTCCGTCCACTCGGGAACCTGCCTCCTCGCCCTATCCAATTTGGGCTCTTTCGTCTGCGGATTATTACACAAATCGATCGTCTTGGCTCTCGCAAGACTCTCATCACTACACCACGTCTCGCACCACAACCACTCCTGCGGCAGACTGAAAATCGGCAGCTGGAACTGCATGTTATTCGGCAGATCCTGGTCCAGATTGCTCAGACTCGCCGGGTCCGCGGACAGCGAGTGGTACTGCTGCCGGAGCCGGTCGCCGGCCGCGAGGGCACGGAAGCGCTTGAGGTCCACGACGTACAGAGCCGAGATGTGGTAGGGTAGGCCGCGCAGGAAGTTCTTCCAATAGCCCTGTTTCCAGAAGCGGAAGCCCTCCATCTCGGTCCTGGAATCGCACATGGGCGTGAACCCGTACGGCGCGCCCTGCAAGTCCAACTGAACCAGCTCGTACATATCCGTTCGCACGATCTGATCCGCATCGACGAAAATCACCTTATCGAGATCGAGCGGGAACAGGACGTCCAGGAACAGGATCTTGTAGCCCCAGATCTCGCGCTGCTTTTCGGTCTGGCCGCGCAGCCAGTGGGGCCATTTGTAGGTCACGAGTTCGTACTGGAAGCCGTATTCGGCGGCCATGGTCGGGAGGAAGGACTTGAAGCTCGGGGAGAGGAATTGCTCGATGAACCAGAATTTGACGGTGTGATTGGTGTGTTTCATGACCGAAAGCATCATGATGTTGAGCATGCGTTCGTAGAGGTGGCCGGAGGCAACGGAGAAGATATTGATGTCCGCTTGAACTTTCGCCGATTTGGTCTTGTCAGCTGTGAGACCCGTCTTGGAGAGAAGCTTCGCTCCGGAATCGAGCACCTTCTGCGAGTCGATGCCTTTCAGACCGATTTTATTGAGGAGCTTGTTGACTTTCTGTGTTCCCTTCTCCATAAGTTCGGAGGCCATGCTCTCGTCGTTGACAAGGACGTCGGCGGTTTCCTGTCCAGGCTTGCGGGAGAGGCGAGGGAAGAGGGTGGCTCCCTGGAAGCTCATGAGTACGATCTCGTCCGTCTCATCGCCTTGGACGGGCGCCCAGCCTTTAGGCCCAACACTGTCAATATTGAAGATCTCCTGGCTACGGCCACTCTTGAGTTGGATCTTGAAGAAGCCAGGGTTGGCCTTGAACTGGAAGTATCCCAGGTTCGCCATGATGATAGTATCTGCAAAGTGTGGATCCTTCTCAGTAGAAAGGACGAGTTCGGCGCCTCGAGGAGGAAGTCCGCCTTGCGTAATGTCGCGTGAATGGCCTTCAATGAGAATGCTTTCGAGACCGTAGATAGCGTCAATGTCGTCGCCAGGGCTGAGCGAGCTGAGCTTGATGTTGTCAAGATCATGGATGGACTCTTCTGGTGCTACAAGCCATGAAGGAGGCACGTCCATGCCCAGGTTGAGCAATGCCTCCTTGGGTATACCGGTGAACTGAGCTTCCAGATCTACAAAGTCGCCGTTGTCGTTGAAAGTAGGCCTTGAATCTAGCAGATATCGATAAAATCGCTTGACAGGAAGCTCCTGCAGCATCTGCTGGGGGTTCAAGAATAATTTTAGATAGACGCCATCCATCTCGGACAAAACCTTGAGGATGGGAATCCACTTCTGGGCCAACTCCGTAGCGGGATCCACAGAGGCAACGATCTGGATAATAGCCTTGGACTTGTCGCCCTTGGTGATCGCAGTATACGTGTCGTTCCACTGATTGAATAGGCTCATACGTATTGTAGAAGCTGATTCGAAGATACCTTCTGGTACGTCGGATACTGTTGACAACGAGACTAGAGATTGCAGCTTGGCAAAATCCAGTGCGGAAGTAAGCTTGCTTCTGAGTTGCAAAGACTCGAGGGCTGCGCTGAGTGGCTGAATTCGCTTCGAAATCTCATAAGAAACCAAGGTTTCAACGTCTTCCCTGGAAAACGGCTGGTCAGCAGGAATAGGACCAACGAAGCGTCCGTTCAGAAGAAGGCCACTGTGGCCGGGTTTGAGACCGAGTGCTTCATAGACAGGACGCATCGCTTTCCAGAACCCCGTCGAATTGCCCGGAGTAGGGGATAGTCTGGGCTCCTGCGAGACGATAGCCTCTAGTTTCTCAGACGACAATTTTCCGTATTTGACCCTAGCCTCCAAAATATCTTCAGACGCACTAACTTGGTCCGCCCCGGCTTGAGGATTATGAATGAGAACAATCTCCGCGTTCGCATTTTCCTTGCGGTACTGAGAGATTGCCCTCAATAGTTCGAGTCCTGGCGTAGAATCGAAGTCGCTCACAACTATTATTTGCACCAGCTCTTTAGCTGACGTTGCGTCTGCTTGGACCCTCGGCATCATATCAACAATCTGGCCGTGCCTCTCGTAGAAATCCACCATATTGACAAGAGTGATGTTCTTCTCGTTTTCTGGAATGATCAGTGGGTTACGTTTCAAAGCAGCCGAGGCCAAGAAGAGCTGCGGAATCCAGGTTTCTTCCACGATATCGCCCTCAAACACGCCGCGTTGAATCGTTCGGAGGTCCATGGTGATTCGTTCGCTCATTTGTTGCATCCAGTTGTCGGCTTGGGGGACTGGTACGCCGTTAACGAACATGGGCGCGCCGTTTCCATCTGCAGCTAGACGGGACAGGTACTGTTTAGCAGCGGCCAATTGTTCGTTTGCGTCTTCAGCCTTCAAAGCGTCTGCGAGAGAAATTGTCTCTCGCCCATTACGCAGTTTAGCATCCTTGATAACGGCATCGAAGGTGGTCTTGTCGGCCCTGGAGAGTTTCTTGTTTTCTTTAGACGCCTCCAGGTACCTCATCACGGCAGAAAGCCCGTAAGTATCGAGTAGATGATAAATGACTTTGGCTTGCTCAATTGCTCCTGCACTAGTTGTCTTCGGGACAAGTCCCCATCGAATTGGAATCTTGCGCTTGATCATCATTTGCAGAGTCTGCGTGATGGAGAACACATCCTCTTTGGAACTAAAGTCGACAGGAATGATGACATTGTGAACGTCCTTACGAACGGAGGGTAGTTGGCCGGGGAAAGTCCGCTGGAGAAGCTAGTCACTGTCAGTTGGATATCACTGAAGCAAAAGGGTAAGCACTTACGGATGTGACGTCCGAAGACCAGCCCTCGTATCTCTTATCCTTCTCGATATCGTTCAGCCAAACGATGACTTTACCACCTTCGGTCGTATCCCTGAAGTCATAACGCTGAGGTTCATCCTGCATCTGGTTTTGCGTAATCGCAGAATGTGACAGGAGATCAATGGCTTCCTGTCCGGACAGGCCTCGGCTTCGAACACCATTGATGAAATTACGTTCTCTGCGGAGATGCTCAAGCAGACTGAATGGATTGACATCGCGATTGGGTATCTGGACACCATTGATCCAGATCACGTTATAACCAGCTGGCAGGAGCTGCTTCCGGTTCTCCTCATGTTCGTGGAGAAACTCTTTGGAGGCGTTGTGTGCGGCGATAGCAGAAGAGTGCTTTGGGAAGTCCTGCACGAGACGGAGGAGGGTGTCGAGTGGTTTGTCGCTCTTCATCACGAAGCTAGCAGCGTTTACGGCAAGATTAGACACCTCAGAGGAGGATAAGGGCTTGAGATCTGCGACTTCTTCGTCGCCCGTTAGCTCAGTGCTCTGCGCCTTTTTGGTGGCACTCTTAGTGCCTTCCTCGGCCTGCCGGTCATCAATGACAATGTAATCGGTTCGCTTCAGCTGAAGCTCGACGCCATAGCCGTTGACTATGAGCGGTGTCCCTGGTGCTTTGGTTGACGGCTTATGACGAACCCGATAGGATGTCTTTCCCTCTTTCGCGGTCTTGCTCAGGGTCTCGTGGAACCACGCGAAAGCTGGCGAGGTAATATCAGTGTACAGTATAGACGGTAATTCGCTCTTGCTATCGCCAAAAATCCGGTCGAAGGGTAACTCATCGGTCCTGGATTTGTTAGCGTGCCCATTGCTGGTCCTTGAAGGCAAGACGCCTACCGCTCGCTCTTTATGCCTCCATTGCTCTCCTTCAAGTCCGGATTACAATACTGCTTTCCACCAAAAGAGACCCATGTTTCACAAGCTTCCCCTTGTTCTCCCTGTAACGAAGGTAGGACCGATGTGTTGTAGAATTGATAGTGCGCTTCTATGCGGGGAGCTGCAGACCGGACGGAGAGCGCGAATTGGAACGAAGCCAAGGTCTCGAGGTCGGTAATGTGCCCATCTGCTTCCAGAAGATCTGTGAATACATAGTATAGCTCCTGGGGCGTATGACACTCTCGGAAGTAACCTTCCGCTATGCGATCGAGGAGAGGATAATATGCGGTGGAATTCTCTTCGGCGGCAGTTTCTCTACGAAATGTCAGCTTTCTGTCACAGACATAAGGGATGTATAAATCTTACAATAGCTCTACCAAATACGGGGCAGAGTTGAATGAGGCACGCAGCGCGACATTGATGCTCGGACCTGCGAGAACACCTATGAACCGACTCGCACCCAGCAGCAACAGCGCCTTCGCGCCCAGCGAGAGTTGTAGCGCCCCCATAGCGCAACTCGTGTGAGGAAGCTCCGCCGAGCTTTACAAAAATCTCCGGGCAAGTCTCAGTGGGTTCAACGACGTGGATGTGGACAGCAGCAGCTTTGATATTACAGAAGTTGCAACGTATAGCATTCCGTTCGAGATCGGAACGCCGTCTGGGGGCTGATACAGGTCGCCACAGCACAACGCGTCGATTGATTGGGTTACAAGCCCAAGAGTGTAGAACCACGATCAAAACGAAAGCTGAGGCGCATCTAAAATATCCAATGTATGATACAATCGTCTGGTTCTTGAACGGCCGTAGTTTGCTTGTGAGCTTGGCAGGAGCTCTGCTTTGCCCCGCACCGCCACAGTGTGGCACTTCCGAGACGCCGAACTGTATGGATATATTGTTCTACATGAAGAAACCATAAACTATATCACTAGGAAAGACATGTTTTACCAATCCAAGACTCCCAAAATTCTGAACCACAGGTATCTGCCCCACCATGGACCTCTGTTTCACGCCGTTTTCTTCTTTCCTATGCTTGTGTCTAAGCTTCCAACAACCCAAACCGCCGCAAACACGCTAAACATGCCCAGGGTAATGACAATCGGCTTTCGGAAACCGGCTGTCCAGGGGTAGTCGTAAGTTACAATGAGGTCACGATCTCTGAACTCATCGACAACATTGATCGCAGTCAGGCTCAACGTGGTCCTTCCGAGAGTATCCATGAACGTCTTGTGCAGGCTCGTGGTGCTGTCGATAAGGGGTACAGTCGTAGCATACCTGACGTTAGTGGCACCTTCGGGAAGGATAACGCGCAGGTTGACGCGGGCGTATTCTATGCCTTCCGGCTGACGAGGTCCCTCCAGGAAGGGTACCTTGAGGATATACGACTCGCCAGTCGCTAGCTTACGCAGATAGCTGGACAAGTCGGCGTTCCATCCAACTTTGAAGCTGTACTTCCAGCCCCCAAAAACCGGATAACGAGGCTTCAGTTCCAAGACAGCCTCCCTCCGTCCAGGACGGAAACGCGAAGTCGAAACATTGCCGATGTCATCAGTAAAATAGGGGTCAACCGCACCAGGGTGGAGAGGAAGGGTGAGTGCCTTGAGCGCCGAGGTGGCTGGGTTCATGTATGAGCTCTTCTGCCACTCAACGCGAGAGAAATGGTTCTTAAGGTGGGCACCCCGATTTTCCAACCAGTATCGCTCCTCAGTGGCCAAGTTACCGCCCCAATGGGAGACCTCGATATCGCGCTCCAGGAGTGATGCATGTGCAACTGGTTTCGTGAACTCATATCGTACACTGACCGGCTGCTGGGCGCCAGCTGGGACAGAGGCGTAAGGCCCATACGTGAAAGTGGTTCCCTGCTTCTGCGGATCCGCATGCTTCTCGGAGTTCAGCTCGGTAGGAAGCTTTGTATAGTCTGGGACATCCGCAGTCGGGAACTTTATCTTGGTCTTCTGATTCTCGGTGACATAGGCGGAGGGAGCATACGCGCTGAAGGTATACTGTAGATATTGCTTGTCGTTTTGGCCGATCTGAGCGGGGACGGGCGTGGCGGCAGAGAGAATGGAGTATGTAATGCTCAGGGTCTGCTGTTGCTTGGGCTCAAGGGGAACTGGGAGGTGGATGAGGTAGAACTCTGTTGGACTGCAGTGGACCTGTTAGCTACGTCGGAGAAATCTACGAGCCGGTGTAGTACCTTTCTGTGTCGAAACCAACCACTTCCACTTTGAAGGCTCCCTTGGCGGCATCCTTCTTGTCCCTAACCTCCAAGCCCCCAACTCTTGAAATCAAGCTCGATTCGAAGGGAAGGTAGTAATCCGATTGAGGTTTCGAGTCAATGTTTTGTATAATGACGTTGATCGTTTCCCGGGGGTAGGATTTGTCCAGGTTCGTTGTGCGGACCAGATTGGTGTTCTTGAACACCTGTGGTGGCTTAAAGCTCCCGGACAACACCTGTTTGGAAACCAGCGGTTGCGACAAGTTCAACTCGGCGGCAGCGAAGCTGGAGAAAGCTGCTAAGCAGCTCGCCAGCAATGATAATGACCTCATCTTGGGCATTGACCGGAATACCCAAGCATAGGCGAGGTGTGGGTATCAAGAGAAGGGAAACGCGATGCTGTCACTGGGTGAGCTGTTGCGTCGTGTTCACTTCGTCTCGAGATTCTGCCGCTGCGGGCCGCCTTCCTCCCGCCTACGCCAAGCCTTTTGGTCCAGCGGGACCTCCACGCTCTCGAAGCTCCCACACTACGTTCTTTTAGTATCTGAGACAATGACGGTTATAGGAAGAGCAGCAGGGAGGCCTCTTTTGCGGCACAAGAGCCTCTCTCTGGCTGGCACCACCGGAAGACGTCTCCTCTCGAACAACTCCTTCTTCAGAGTCTCCGATGAGGTGCGGGAAGCTCTGGAATCGAAGAAACCAGTTGTAGCTCTCGAAACTACGATATATACCCATGGTAAGTGAAAGCACAACTTTAATCATCATGCCACAGCTTCTGATAATCCGTCAGGCTTCCCGTACCCCGAGAATGTAGCTCTAGCATCCCTCCTTGAGAGTGTTGTGCGTGTGAACGGCGGAGTTCCCGCTACGATTGGTATTATCGACGGTGTAGCGCGAGTCGGGCTGGACCCTGAAGAGCTTATCCGGTTGGCCTCATCGGCGGGGAAGGAAAATACACTGAAGCTCTCCAGAAGAGACCTCAGCTATGTCTGCGGTTTGCGACTGGCAGGGAAGAACTTCAATGGCGGCACTACGATTGCGGGGACTATGCTGCTGGCTCACCTTGCTGGTATCAAGATATTTGGTACTGGTGGCCTCGGTGGAGTCCATCGGGGTGCGGAGTCCAGTATGGATATCTCGGCTGATCTCACGGAGCTTGGACGTACACCGGTGACTGTCATCAGCAGCGGATGTAAGAGCTTTCTGGATATTCCCCGGACATTGGAATATCTAGAAACAGAGGGCGTGGGAGTCGGGACCTTCGCGGATGGTCGCGAGGGTGCCGTAGACTTTCCCGCTTTCTGGTCAAGAGACAGTGGAGTGAAGAGTCCAACTACGATTCAGGATGAGATTGAGGCTGCTGCGATCATACGTATGTCTTGGTCTTCGAAGCTCTATTATACTGCTATCCAGTGTCTAACCATCTGCAGATGCTCAGCATGCTCTTCAAATCCAGTCTGGTCTGCTATTTGCAAATCCTGTTCCTGCAGAAGCGGCCATCCCCAAAGAAACCATGGACGGTATCATAGAAGAAGCCATCCGACAAGCCAACGCATCAGGGGCCTCAGGCAAAGATAACACACCCTTCATTCTGGCCAAAATCAAGGAACTCAGCAAAGGTGCAAGCATCCCCGCCAACCGGGCGCTTATTGAGTCGAATGTTAGAAGAGCTACGATTGTAGCGAGAGAACTGGCCATTCTAGAGGCCAAACAGGAAGAAGCCCAAGGGTGAGCCAGCATCCTTGAAGCGTAGTTGTAGATGTAGGCTGGCGCTGATTGTAAGTATACAGACATGGCTCTTCGTATTTCACGCCTGTCCAGACAAGCTCAACGCCGCAATCACGTCCAAGCGAAGTCTCCACTGCGTCTTCACAATCCCCTCAAAGCACAGTAGGGGCGTCAGTGGATGCGCAGAATGTTGACATAGTGGTTGCCGGTGCTCTGGCAGTAGACATATCCTGTGACTTTGCGCCTTTGTCCACCTCTCCGAACCAAATAGACCCAGCGCAGCATACTTCCAACCCGGCAGTGATTACCCAAACCCTGGGAGGTGTAGCCCACAACATCGCCAAAGCAGTCCACTTCCTGGGCTCCTCCGTCCGGCTTTGCAGCGCAATTGGCGACGACCTCAGCGGTCGCGCCGCACTGCAGCAACTAGAAGCCTCAGGCATGCTCACAGACGGCATACGCACACTCCCCAGCCCCAACAAGACAGCGCAATACGTAGCCGTCAACAATGCCCACAACGACCTCACCGTCGCCATGGCAGACATGCGGATCCTCGAAACCAGCACCCCCTCCAGCGTCCACGACACCTGGCTGACCTCTCCCTCCCTCACCTCCAACCCCCCGAAATGCCTCATCGCAGACGCGAACTGGACCCCCGAAACCCTCCACGCCTGGCTCACACACGGCAAACAAACCAACGCACTCACCATCTTCGAGCCCGTCTCCATCGCGAAATCCACCCGCCTCTTCACCGCCATCGCAGCCGCATCCCCCAACGACGGCGCCGTACCCGTCTTCCCAACCCACATCGTCGACCTCGCGACCCCAAACACCCACGAACTCGCCGCCATGCACAGCCGCGCCCACGAGCTAGAACTCTTCAGCACAAAGCACTGGTTCCGCGTCCTCGACGCCCTGGGGATCCCGTCTTCCGGCCTCCGCGTCCCCCTCGCATACACCACGTCCCCGGACCTCGTGGACGCGGGTATCCCGCAACAAGCCATCAAACTCCTGCCCTTCATCCCTACGCTCGTCACGAAACTAGGCCCCAAAGGCGTCCTGCTAACGAAACTCCTACGCATGAACGACCCCACCCTAAGCAACCCCGACGAAGCCAAGTTCGTCCTCGCGCGGAACTCCAACGGCGATGTAGATCTCGGCGTTGGGGGGCTGTATGTGCGGCTTTTCGAGCCGGAGCGCGTCTTCAGGCCCGAGGAGGTGGTCAGCGTGAACGGGATTGGGGATACGTTTTTGGGGGCGCTGGCCGTGGGGTTGGTGAGGGGGAAGACGGTGCAGGAGGGGATTGGGTTGGCGCAGAGGGCGGCGGGGTTGACGCTGCGGAGTAAGGAGAGTGTTAGTGAGGAGCTGCGGACGTTGATTGAGGGGAATGTGGAGGTCTTGGGAGGGTAGGGGAGAGAGATATTGAATGGATTTGATGATGGAATAGTGATTGATAGTTGGGTCGCTGTACAATATTAACAGAAGCGATGAAGCGATTGGTATATAACAAACCAACGATACGCTCGCGTGCAAAGACCGACTCATCCAACAGTCTCAAACCCCGCAAGCGACGGACTATTTCGACTTCCGTTCCATACCAGCAACACATACCTTATGTACAAATTCTCTACCCTGTACACCCATCTTCTCAATACCCCTTAATATGACCCTTCGGACCCCCATCCTTCAACCCACCTTTATACCCTCCACCCCTAATCCTCACCGCAAAAGACACCACAACCGCGACCAAGAGTCCCACACACAGCGCCGTCGGTCCCCATCGATCATGATAAGTCACAGCCCTTCTCTTTCTGATCATCTTGACTCTCCACAGGAAAAGGCCGGCGGAGTAGAACAAGGCCAAGCACGCGATCACGGTGAAGCACCATGCCGCAGCGAGGGCAATGCTGTCGCCGAAGTTGAGCAGCGTGGCGGCGATGGAGCCGAGGAGGATGGAGAACTCGAGCCAGGAGAGAAAGGTGCGTTCGGTCGCGAGTTGGACTTTGGGTTCGACGCGGACGGGGACGTGGATGCCTGGGATCCATGTTAGTTCTTGTTCAATGAGATGGCATGGTCGAGGGATCACGTACGTTTCCCTGGCGGCGCCTTAAACCGCTTTACCTCTCCGGGCTGCTTCCAGCTCGGCACACCCAGCGTAAACCCGCCCTCTCCAACGTCGGTAGGTCTTGGTCTGGGAACCAACGCCCACAACCCATAGGCGAACGCATTCCCCACCCGCTTGACCTGATGCTTCAACCACGTCTGCTTGTAATGCCAACCACCAACCCTCCTCGCCTCCTCCAAATCCTCCTCTACCTCGCTATCAGAATCGTAAATCGGATAATCATCGGGATGCAGGGGGTGTGCAGCAATCCTCTCTTCAACGTCCAGAGCATTGGGGCCTTCGTTGCCATTGATGGCCCCATAGTCCCGCCTCCGTGCGAGGTCGTTTTGCTCCATGACATCTCTCGCTTCCCGGAGCTGTCTGATCCTGTCGTCGTCTTCCTGACCCTCTAGACGCGGGAGGCCCATTACAGCGTCTTCGTCCTCGCTGTCATCATCCATGTTGCCGCTCGTGCTGATGTCGTTGCTAGCACCAGGTCTTTCGATGCCGAATTTGTGGCTGACGGGTTTGCGGATGTCGACGTCCATTTGCGGCGCCCAGTAGGGAAGAAGCTTGATGCGGTCAGGCTGCAGAGTAGCGGTGCCGTGGATATATTTGGAGAACTTGGGCACGGCTTCCACGAGGTGGGAAGCTGTCAGTTCACGGATCCATTCCGGCGGCTCTTGTCCCGCCTGGGTTTGCAGCTTGACTTCGAGAACGGCGTAGGGGAAGCGCTCGACGTCTTCGGGTGGGAGTTGCGGGAAGGGCCAGTCTACTCCAATGTCCATGCGACGCCAGTTGTCCCCGGCCCGTTGGCGACCATCAAGGTTGTCCTCGCGGACCATTGTGAGCTCTGTGTCGAGCGAGATACGCACACGGGCATCTCCTGGAAGCTGGAAAGCTGTACGATGATAGAACGATCGGGTAACGGGGACAAGTTTGCGGGTCAGGACGCGATATTGGATCTCCCTCGCGAGTTGCTCATCAGAAGCAATGTCCTTCTCAGGCCTCTTGTTATCCTTGCGCTCCTTTTCGAAAATCTTCTCGGGCGTGAGCTCTCCCCTGAGGTAGGCATTCACATTCTTCTCCTTCAGCTTGAAGCGTGCTTTGACGGATTCTTCGCCAGTCCAGTCTTCTCGATGAGTCTTCCGCTCAATGAAGATCGTCTCGCTCGACATGCCACCGTACCAGCGCAAGCGGATAGCCTCGGCACCTTCCGTCTTCTTCAAGCGCCCCTGGTATAGTTCCCATGTGTCTGTATTGTCGAAGTAGATGGAAGTGATGGCGGAGTCATCCATGTTGAACTCCTTGTTGGGATTGAACACCAACACGGGCAAGTGCTTGAGAATGATGAGCTTCAGCTCTGTGATATTGTCTGGATGTACCCAGTATTTGGTGGTTTGGCGAACGAAGTTCTGCTGCTTTCCTCCTGCCGCCGAGTCGCCCTTGACGGAGTTTCCGCGCGTTCGCACCGTGTCGTATAGCTTCGAAAGCTTCACGATGAAGGCATCGTAGTTGTCCTTGTAGAAAGGCTTCTGGCGCAGGCGGGTTGCGAAAACGGGTTTGAGTACCCAGCGGGTAATTTTCTAGAGCTCTGTCAGCATGCATCCAATGCAGCGTAAGTACCCTACGTACATCGTGCTTCTTGATAATCTTCTGGAAACCGGTATAGTTGAGCTGCGCAAACTTGGCCAAGTCATGCACGTCGGCAATGATGTCGCTTAGGTCCTCCTCCAGCAGCTCAAAGTCCTCCTCAATGGAGCTATCCAGCTCGTCTCTACCTTCATTCTGCTCCGCCCGTGCGACAACCTCATTGACCTCCTTCTCGGCGGCTGCAATGCGTCGCACGATTTCCTCGCTCTTGACCCTCGTGAAGCTATACACCTTATCGAGCTCCTGCTCAAGCTGGCGCACGAACTCCTGCTCGGCCTTCTCGTCCCAGATATGGTGTTGTCGTAGGGCGTGCTTCAGACCATCATAGTCGATGTATTGAAACATCCAGTCCTTAACGAGAGAGGACTTGAGCTGTTGTCCGAACCTGCATATCGAAGCTTGTCAGCGCCATCTGACATCATTGGAACGGGAGCTCGTAACCGGAGCCAGGGTGCAAGAACACTCACCTCATGGCGGGACAATTGGGCCAATTGGGGCCTCCCGAACGGTGAGACAAAGAATGAGAGGATAGGTGAGAGGGGTATGAAAGGGGATGGTTATATCAAGACGGCTGGGAGAGACAGAACTCTGGGCTTCGTAGTCGTAGGCCCAGCCCCAGCAAAGAGCTCTTCGCCAAGACTGCGTTTCTGAAGCAGCCACCCACCCCGGTCGAGATCTGCCCGATAGAGCCAACGGGGAGGTGCGGCGAACCCACGTGGGATGGAGACATCATGGCTTCAACACCAGGCTTTTTCTTTTCACACCATCGTCGCCAGGTGCAATGCGGCATCGGCATCGGATCATGATGGAAAAAATCCCCAGCGTCGTCCATACACAGTATACCGCCTAGGTATTGGGCAACATCAAAATTACAACAATTGCTAACATGGGCGAGTCCTGCCTGTAGGAATGGCCAAGTATACAATAAAGTTCCAAAACGTCAAATATGCTGTGTGCTTTCATCTCATCTCCTACATCGTCCATATCATCCTTGATATATTATGGTCTCAGTGTCTTCTTTTTCTTCTCTTCTTCATATCTCGTTCAAGTTCCAAACTGAAGAGCCTATTTCGCCAAACCTCAAAACACATCATCTGTGATTCCTCCTCTTGTCTTCAGAAGTGTCTATAGCAATGGACGTCCACAGCAGCCCCAGCCTGCAAAAAGAGCTCAAGCCCGCACAACGACGCAGCAAAAACATACAACACCATGCTATTCGCACCTGGTCACCCACGGTACTACTAAACAGGCGATGCAAGGCTTAGATATAGTCGATCGGACGAGAGGCTTCGTTCTCCTTGCTCTATGGTCGTATGTGATAGGAAGGCAATCACGTTCAGTACTTGAAGTCATTGTGCCACTGCTTTTCTGGAAGCTCACAGACCATACAGTCCATCCAGACTCTTCTCACGACATTCACAGGAGACTACAAGCGACAAGGACTAACGTATCACAACGCCTTTCCTCGTCAATATACGACAAGCTCACACTCCAAGAGTCACACCTCCTCAGACATGCTCCTTCAACCTAGACAGCACAAAACATGTCTTTCCCATTCACCATCTCGGCCCACAAAAGGGGGCCCTCATGCCCATCCCCAAATCCACCATATCCCCCAACTAACAAGCCCCCTTCCCTGTCCTTCCCATAATGCAAACCCTCTACATCCTCTCCTACTCCGTCAACCGCATCGGCCGCTGCAACCACGCCTCGGACCGCTTCTACGCCGCTCGCTCGCGCATCCCAGCACACGCGAAGCGGATATCGACAATTCGGTGTCGCACATGGAGTATCCCCCCGAGGTACGTGTGCCGCTCGTATTCGGGCGTCAGTGAAGTCGTGCAGTGGCATGTTTTCCGGGTACGTAAAACACCTCCCCATCTCCTTTTTATCTATTATACATGGAACGGGATTCTGTACAAGCACAGTGTTTATCGACACATAACCACAGGACCCACAGGCCAGACACGCGCTCGAGGAAGCGTTCACGGAGATCCTAAGGGCGTTCGAGATGGGATATACGGCGGTCAAGCTGGAGACGTGCTGTGGTTCTGGTACGCATAGGAGTGTTGCGGCTGCGGAGGTGCTCGCCGATAGAGTGGAGGAGATGGGATATCGGGTCGTTGTTGAGCATGTACATCGCGATACGAAGCCAGGGGATGAATGGTAGTGATATATCGGTGGAAGGTTGAGGAAACGGGGGGTTTAATGGGAGAGTCAGGAGAAAACAGGCATCTTGACTCCGGGGGTGCTGGAAACCCACCAGACTCGATGGACTCTTAGACACATAGAAGCGTAGAAGATGGTGCAATATTCGCCTTTACAATCGCCCCCCAGCACCATCTAACCTCCCTCAGTACACTTCTTCACAACTTCCCCTCCTCTCCCTCTCCTACATCCCCCTTCAACACATCCCTAACCAACTCCAACGCCCCGACCGCAAACGCCCCCATATTCCCCTCCCTATCCCCTCCCAACCCCGTCTCCACCTCCCTCGTCCACACCCCTCCCCCCTCCCTCACGACCGCAAGCGCCACATACCCCGGCGTCCGATTCCGCGTGTTCCCACCCGTCGGCCCCGCGGTCCCGGATTCCCCTACACAATACGTGCTCTTGAGCGTCCGCTGCGTGTGTTGTGCCAGCCCCGCGACGATCTCGGGCGTGGGACCACGGTACGTGGAAATGGTGTCTTGGGTCCAGCCGGCGTAGGCGACGCGTGAGGGGAGGGTGTACAGGGTGAGGCCGCCGGCGTAGAAGGCGCTGGCTCCCGGGTAGGAGAGGAGTGCTGCTGATATGAGGCCGCCCGCCGCCTGGTGGGTGTTAGCTCTCGGGTTACTTGGGTTTGCTATCTTCGGTGAAGGGAACGGAAGATGGTATTTGCGAGGAGCTAGGGAGAGGGAATGAGGGAATTATACAGTCTCCGCCACCGAGATTGTCTCGCCACGCTCTTTGAGCAGGGCACCGACTTCGTGGGCGATTTTACGGAGGGGCTCTGGTAGGAATCCTGCTGTCGGGGGTTGTGATGAGGACGACATGATGGAGAATATAGATCGACCAGAATCGGGTGGTGAGGTCGACAACGGGAATTTATAATTACCCAGCAGTACCGATGAGGTACTACTCCTATTCTAATATCTACATGTCGTGTCTGGATTTGTAAGTATAAGTGGACCTCGGGAAAGACGATTTGTAAAAGTGAATTAGCTATAGAGGCGGGGTCAGGCGCAGCTAGGTGACGTTACAGTGGGGTAGATTGAGACACCTTCAACTTGGGGGTGTTTAGAGAAAAGCATATACAGAGATTAAAGCCACACAAAAAATCATGAACATGCTCTTCATTGCGCATACATAACATTTTGACGACTAGCAAACACGCTCAACTCCATTCACCTCGCTCGCTCGCTGAGGATGATCAATCAATCAGCACAGAGCTTCATATCCTCCATCTATCACTCCAAAGCCTTCCTCGCCACTTCATCGTATCTATATCCCCTAAGATACGTGCTTCATAAGCATATCTCTCCTTTGCTCTTTCATGACCCTGCTAGCACCGCACTAGGCCAGACATGTCTCACCTAACCCTCCTTTACACCCCTTTAACCCACAAGCCTCAATCCACTCGCTGGGGCGCCGATCTGACAAATCTCACAGATCCGGCAGACGGTCCCCTTATACTTGCCATGATACTTGGACCCATCATAAGGGCATGCCACAGAGGGACTACCCCCATAAATAGGCGTATATGAGGCCGCGCAAATCTCAAAGTCCGCAAACTGGTCGAAATCAATCTCAATAGCATCCGCCGGGTTCCTCTCTGCGATAGTCTTGACACGCTTGGCCTGCTCCTTGAGCTTAGCGTTGCCGGTCCTATCGAGCAGGGCATTTGCGAAGTTGAGCGCTGTGTTGAGTTGCTTGTTCTTGTTGGCGAAGTTCATTGCTGCGGAAAGCGGGAGGGATTTGTGCGGGCCTTCGAGCTCGGGAATAGTGAAGTAGGCGGAAAGCTCCAGTGCGCGCTTCTTGGTGTCGTCGGGAAGGCCAGAGATGTCGGTGGCACCCTTGACGATTTCGCGGCGCGCAAGCTCAATGGACATTGCAAGGCTGTACTGGGCAGCCGTGTGGATGGCCTTCTTCGCCTATTAGGGGTCATTAGCAGATGGTCAGATACCACATACAAATACATACCTCTGAAAGCTCAGCTTGCGATGAGACGACATTGACAATGAGGAGCTGGAGCAGCTTCTTGAAGACAGCCACGCCGTCCTGCAATTGGTTCTTCAGCATTGCCTGTTTCCCCGCCTGCAGCTCGCCAGTGAGGATGGACTCCAGATCCCGAGGGATGATGGGGAGGATCTTGCGCGAGTCCGTCTCCTCAACCGTCCGCCTCACATAATTGACAAGTGAGGGCATGTTCGGAGTTGCGGGCAAGAATGTCCGGGTTGCTTGGTATATCTCCTCGAACCGGCTCTCGAGGGGCGCGAAGTTGACGGCGCCAACCTGTCTGTTCAGGAGCTGCATTGCGGTCTCGAATGAGCCGGCAGCGATGTGGTCTGCTGCCAAGGGCGAATTTCGTGCCCACAGATCAGCCTCACTGCTGCCTGCGCCGGCTTCTGCTCCTTCAACCTCGACGAAGTCCTCCTCCACTTCCGCTTCGCCTTCATCTCCCATGTCCCATCCGCCAACATCGTCCTCATCCTCGCCACCTAGCTCACCCGCGGCTGCACCAGGAGCTTCGGCCTCACCCAGCAGGTCCTCTTCGCCATATGCGGCCGCAGGCTCCTCTGCACCGACACCTTCCACCTCGCCGAGAAGAGCCTTCTCGAACATGGTAGACGAGGCACCTCGAGTAGGCCAGTTGGCTTTGAAAGTGGGAACAATTGGGCGTGCAGGGGTCAGGGGTTTGCCAACGGACGGCAGGTTGATTTGGTCTTCAGTGAGACCACTCGCCTCCAGTATCGATTGCGCCTGTTCCTCGAGCCCGTGAGCTTTGGCGGTAGCATACGCAAGGGGATAGAGGTCGATCTCCTGGAACATCTCTATCCTGTTTTGTACGTCGCCTAGGTAAAGGGCGTTTTGGAAACGAGCCGTGATGTCGCCGCGGTGCTCAGCAATCTTCGCCATACGCTTCAGTTTCTCCTGGTCTCCTGTCGCCAGGTAGAGGAAGGAGAGCTTGTCGAAGTTGCGAAGCTTCTGGTACGTCATCTCCACCACTTGATGATTGCCGTGTGCAAGGGCTTCCGTGCTTAACCGTTGCCACAGCTTTGGTCGGTCCAATTGCTTAGCCATCTCGACGGCAACATCCAAGTTCCCGCATTCGATGGCTAGCTCGAAACGTGTCTGTGGATCTTGGACGAATTGAAGCGCGATTTCCGGATAGCCTTTTTTCTGGAGGTACGAAATGATACTTTGGCCAACAAGGCTGGAAGTCTTGATGATGTTCAGCATCTCATCGTAGTTCCTCTTCACAAGAGCAAGCTTGAACCTGTATTCAGTGGGATCAATTTGCAGAACCTTGGGCTTGGCAGCGCGATCCAGACAGTAGACATTGCGGCCCTTGACCCTCACCAGGTATACAGTATGTTCCAGGGTGCGAACAATGCCGTTGTCACCATTCATCAGGCTGTACTTGATATGGTTGAGAGTGGAGTAGAGCAAAACACCCGTATCGTCCCAGGTCGCGCTCTTGATGCGGATCGTCTCGTGCAGGGTGCTCACTTGCTCGAGGTTCTTCGTTGCGATAGTGACATTGTGCTTGCTCAGAAGAGCAACGTGCAGGCCGTCGGAAGACCAGACAACATATTTGACGCCGTTGACGGCCAGTTCCGCAAGATTCTTCTTAGCCTGGATGTCGTACAAGATAACATGAGTAGGCGTGATTAGGAGCAGATTGCCGGTTCCGCCGAAGTAGATGTCCGTGGTGCCGTGGGGAGGCTTGATTGTCTTTGTGGTCGAGTTGGAGAGGTCCCTGATATCAATTTGCTGGACGGCCTGGTTGAAGACTGCAAAACGGTTGCGCGCAACAAAAACAGCAGAATTACCGGTTCCGCGCTTGGTATCGGTCGGCTCGACCGCACCCGAAGCATCCCGAGGTAGACTTATCAGCTCATATGTGCCACCGTCTGCGGGTGATGTGACAAGAATAGACCTTTCCGCAGGATTGTATGAAAGCGTTCGCGGGGGTACCCAAGGGCTTCCAAGCTTCTTCAATGATAGCATTGATGGAGATTCAACATTCCTTTGGAAGTCATATGACCGGACATGTTTCTCCTTGGTGATGTAGAAGAGCTGGTTCTGGTAGACCGCGGACGCGGGTCGTTCGCGTTCCAACTTAAATACCATCACTCCATTGTCGTGGCCTGCGGCGAAAAGGTTGATCTCAGGGTGAGCTGCGATAACCCAGAAGCGGTCATTCTCTCTCTTGAACGATTGAACCGATGTCCGCCTGTTGAGATCCCATACCCGGATGGTCTTGTCCTCGCCGACCGAGAGAATCAGGTCCTGGTGCGGATGGAAAAGACAAGCGGAGACATTCTGGAAATGCCCTCTACAAGTATCCACCTCCCATGCCTTGGTTTCTGACATCCTCCAGAGCTTGACCAGGCGATCATCTCCAGCAGACACGATAAGGGGTAGGGTGGGGTGGAAAGCTACCCAATTGACGCCGCGATCATGACCTTCCAGCACGAACTTCACAACAGCGTCTGTGTTTCCGAACATATCTGCTTGGTTCTGGTTCGCTCGCGCCATCTGGTCTTCAAAGGACATCGCGGTAGGTGCCGAATGCTTCTTCCTTAGACCCGAAATGTCCCACACCCTCACCGACTGATCGAGCGAGGCGGAAACAATGAGGTCTTCCTTTGGATGGAACTGGGCGCACATGGTGTAATGATTGTGTCCAGTCATTGTGCAGATTAAGGAACGATTTTGCCAATTCCATATACGGATTGTTTCTGTCCGGAGCATCATAATCAGCAATGTACAAGGCGGGTCAGGAGGAGGCCAGCTTACGGTCGTCCGAGCTGCTTAATATCCAGGGCAGTTCATGGTGGAAAAACACAGTGCGGACGTAGTCCAAATGCCCATTGAGTGTGAAAAGGCATCTCCGCGTCTGGTAAGACCAGACCTTGATCTTGTAGTCATCACCGCCTGAGACGAACCTGCCACGCTTAGTGAATGGCCCAAATATATGTTTGAAGGGAGCTCACAAGGGCTGGGTCTTGTGGAAGTCTATCCCGCGGACGGGGCCATCATGTTCTTCGAAGCGATCAATCAACGTGCCCATGCGGTAATCCCATAATTGGATCGTGGAAGAGTGTAGGGAAACGAGGATCCATGGTCTGGAGATGGTCAGCGAGAAGCCGGCGGGGCAAGGTGCGGGAGGAAGTACCTCTTGGGGTGGAACGCGATTCCCTTTGCCCTGGAAGACTTGGACTCGAACTACACAGCGTGAGTACAGCGGGGGGAGAGCTGTGAGTGGGGCTCAGCGTACCTTGGTCAACATAGACGGGGAGGACATGGTGGAGGTCGGGGGGTAGCGGTAGGTCCGCTCGCACGGTGGATTGGCTCAATCGGTGGTCGCAATTGTGGGCGAAGTTTGGTGGATCGGAGGTCTCAAATGAGGTAATAGGAACTGGTATAGTTGACAGCCGGCCGTGAGCTGCTTGTTGCTGCCTCGACGCTTGGTTGGGAGCTGTAAAGGGTGGTGCAGCCAAATGTCCTCTGTTTCCTGACTAAGCTAAAAGCCAAGATTATGGGCTTGGCATATGTTCTCCGCTCCACCTGCGTTTCGGCTCCGCTCCGCTCCGCCGCCCTGACGTCCCCTCCGTCCCCTCATAAGCTGTGGATAGATAAAAACCACACGGGGGAGCAACACCATGTGCAGACATGCATCCCGGGTTTCACGCACACACACGCTTCAACAACGCCCCGCAGAGCCGCACAAGTCCAGGCGACGTCCCCCGAACCTCGCAGGACAAATTTTTGCCTCCGCTGCGTTGGCGTGGCATATGCACCGCACGCATGCCAGAGAAACAGGGGCTGTCGAGCCCCGCCTCTCCATGTGCCCATTAGCTGGACGTGCATGCCAGCACTTCACCAGTCTCTTCGCCCTGCCCTCCCCTAATATTGCGCTCTCCCGTCATTGGATCAGCCTCTGGGAGCACGACGCAATGTGAGATTGTCCGAGTCTGCACCGCACGCTGGCAGACGGGCAGCCGCTAATCACGGGCTATATGGGCACCATGGCAGGGAGCCACTTCTGCACGTCTATCCGCACTACGCCAACTCAGTGCTGAAACGCGAGTGAATAATTTGACGACGGGTCCCCCTCCATTCCACACAGCGAGGGATCGTAGACCCGCCTCTTTGTTTCTTCTTACCTCTCCACGCCCTCATTCGGCCACCACACGCACAACCACACCCATACTTTTCTTCCGACTCGACGACCTGTCCGTGTCTAAGCAGGCACATCCCAACTTATTTTTCCTGCATTGCTGCCTTTACCACGCTGTATTCCCCGCCCACGATAAGCCAAGGCGTCACTGGGTCGGATTTGTGCCTCTCGTGTCGCCAACACAGCTCACCTTCATCCTCCAACCCCTCACTGAAAAATGATATTGTCCTCGAAACTCTCTTCCCATCTCCCAAAAACCAAGCTTCTCCGCAGGGCACTCATACCTTGACCTTGCCCACACAAGGAAACGTTTTTCAGCGCTCCCCTCCATTGACGTATATCAACGCCAGCCTGCCGGGGAATACTCCGGTGAACGACGCCCCCCAATCATATAATGGAAAGACACCAATTCCCTCAGCCCTTTACAATCCCGAGCGGTGCACACCCCACTTCACCACCAATGACACCCGGCGATCGCCCAGATTTACGCTTTCCACCTCACGCAAGCCACACCTCTCCCTCGTACAAACGAATGGGTTTCGCCATGCTTGATCACTCCCCTCCACTGGAACACATCCAGCCCATTGGTCAAGGTCCACACTTCTCATACTCACGGCCGCAATCAACAACCGTGTCTTCTCGGGCCTCGACGGCATCCGACCCAGAAGTCTCGAACAGTGATCAATCTTCGGAGGATGACGAAAGCGGGCCTGAGGAGGAACATGAGAGCGATCATGAGCAGCCTTCCCGAACGGTCGAACATGCCGACTTCGTACTCGAGGAGCTCGATAGCGATCCTGATTATGATAGTGACTTAGAGGTTGTGCGCCCAGATCACTATGAAGATGCGAAGAGTGAAAAGAGCGCAGGAAGACTGGAGGATAACGGGTTGCTGCACAGATTCCAAGACCTTCGATGCGATCCTAGTTCCTCAGATGAGGACGAGCAGCAGCGAATCTACAGGAGGAAAAAGAAACGATGGAGCGCCGGCATCTTCAACAAACGCACCCATAGCCAAAGTATTGAAGGCGATAGCAGTTACTCGGATAATGATCCGCTGGACGATGTTGATTCGAGCGCTCGCCGCCTTCGCCGCCGGGTCAGAGGCCCAGGGGACAGATCGTCCCTCCTATTTGAAGACCACGGCGTACCAAACACCAACAATATTGTGGAGGTGGAGGAGCCGGAGGACGGTCATGTTATACCCCACATCGAAGGGCCGCCATCTATACCTTCGGACGATGCCTTCACCTTGGATGAACTTCCCTTTTATTATATGACAGCAGAGCCAATGTATGACCCTGAGTATGATTCCATCGAATAGTATGTCTCTTTTGGTGGCAATAGATTTCAAATATCCCCCTTTCGACTTTTCTTGTCATCGTGGCATCGTCTTCGCAGGATAGATTTGGTCTACTCATGGAATTCATCGTTATCTTTGCGGAGAGCTTGTGTTGCACTAGCCAGTCACGTGTTGTATGTGGAGGTCAAATGCTGACAGTGCAACTGTCTGTAATCCATTACTACCTACGGCATGGTCTTTATCCCCGAGTGTAGGATATATTTCGGTCACTGACGGATCTGTCTCATCCGCCAAGCCTCCTGCAGCTGAACCTCAGCCCCAGCTTACAAAAGCTCAGAGCTTTACTTGGCCTAGAAGCCGTGCTGCGAGGGGCGTCTCTACTCACCGAAGAATGGCGTAATACCACACGTCAACCCCACGGTTCCAAGCTGGATCACCCGGCGCCTAATGAGGACTTCCAACCACCGCAGATGTCTCAATGACGAAGGAGTGCAGACAGACTCTGCCCAAATGTCTTTTACTCAACTTTGCACATCGTCCTGGCGACCATCAGCTTCACAGCCAAAAATAGTCGTCGCCACCTAGCAACGCCTCGGATAGGACATTTCAACCGATTTAGTCTAGTGGAGATGCTCATTGCCTTAGTCTAAGAGTCACGTTGCAAGGTACACACAGAGCTGAGAGCCTTCGGAAGCACCCTGTTCCGTGGCAGAACTTTTTCGCGCATTCGCAAACCAAGTTCAGACCGAACTTCTGGTCTTGTTCTATTGAACGCTGGAAGCGCTAAGCTACCCCAAGAGAAGGGTCTCTACGAAAGACATCGCAATGTCTGTAGTTTGGCAGGCGCTACAGAACAAGCCTCCAGAAACCTTCGAGTGTTATCGATAATGCTTTTGTTTTACAAATATACAAAAAAAAACAAGGTCAGTAGCCACCGCCTACTTAGACGCGAGTACCATCGCTGACGGCCGGGGGGCGACATGACGATACCATTCCGATTTGGGCTTACATCCATCGCCGTGGCTCAGCACAACTCAGCAATGTCTCGTTTAGCCCGAGATAGTGTGTTTCAAGTGGCATCCAATGATATTTTGGGAATGTAAACCCACATCATCACTAGTGACCAACATCATCAGGCTCAGCAACATGCGCGCTACACTACCGTACACATCCTGCACCGGAAACAGAAACAACCGACCGTGAACATCATCAGCATATTGTCTATGCTCAATATAAAGAGGTCTTTTGCACCCACGATGTGGAATTAAGTCACAACATTCATCAACTCCACAACAAACCCAGCCTTCCATTTCCTCGTCTTAGAATTTTTCTTCTATATTTTTCGTGCATAGCCCTCTGACTCTCTAATCTTTAACAATGCCTGCTTTCTCCAAGATCCTCGTCGGCACACTCGCTACTCTCAGTGCGGTTCAGGCCCTGCCACAAAACCCCGGTTATCTGGAGCGACGGGCAGAAGACCAAAACAACAACCCGCCTCCCAATCCCGACCAAAAGAACGATGAGCTGTTCGCTCAATTGTCGACAAAGAGCACCGCTATCAAGAGGTTCAAGCTCCTCCTCACTGAAAACGGCAAGCTTCTCGAGGGGGATGCACTGAAGGAGAGGACCGTATTCGATTTCAATAAGGCGGAGGCCGCCCCAAATGCCAAAGGCGGCAAAACCAGGGCAGCTGTATGTCGCAATTCTACGCAAATGCGATTAACCTGCTAACTAAATCGCTAGACCGTCGACAAATTCCCCATCCTCATCGACCAAGGCATCTCCACTACCGTCGCCTTCCTCAACCCCTGCGGTATCAACACACCGCACGTCCACCCACGAGCCACTGAATTCCTCACCGTCGTCGACGGCACTGTGGACTTCGGCATGATCCTCGAAAACGGCCTCGTCAACCCCGGCGAGAACGCCGAGATCCACGGCACCCTTGAGAAATTCCAGGGAACCGTCTTCCCCATGGGAAGCATCCACTACCAGTTCAACCCTACCTGCAAGCCCGCGACCTTTGTTGCGACTCTGAATAAGGAGGATCCGGGGACGTCGCAGGTTGCGCAGAACTTCTTTGGGCTGAATGCCGGGGTTATTCAGGCGACGTTGGGGTTCCCGCAGGCGTTGGATGGGAAGAATATCGATGAGTTTAGGAGCAAGATTCCGGCGAACCTTGCTCAGGCCGTGGATACGTGTTTGAAGACTTGCCAGCAGCAGGAGGGCAATCAGAACCCGGGTCAAGGACAACAGAACCAACCTGGCCAGAACCAACCTGGCCAGAACCAACCCGGACAGAACCAACCCGGCCAGAATCAACCTGGCGAGAATCAACCCGGACAGAACCAACCCGGACAGAACCAACCCGGACAGAATCAACCCGGACAACAGTATGGAGAAGCCAACAACCAGAACCAGCCACAACCACAGCCAACCGGTCAGGGTAACTAGGGTTCGGACCGCCTAACTTTCTAAACCATCTAATTCGCAGTGGGAAGAATGGCTTTATGTTTTTGAAGCTGGCATTGTATGACGTTTTGTTTCCTTCTTGCATGCATTTAACGTTGGTATCATTTGCTGCATTTCCGCGGGAGTTTTAGTTTATGATTTGCTCTTTTAGATTTGGACATCTTAGATATTACAATATAGCTTCATAAGCTTCATTGCAATCACTTTGCGTAGTTGGACACACTAATCGGTGTGCACTCATGAGCGCCTAAAATGGTGAGTAGAACAGACCCATGGATCAAAGTGGAGCAGCACCAGATATAGCACGGGTCCCACCTAACATAGATCTGTTTCTGAAACAAAGCACAAATTTGGTTCATGAATCTATTCTTGGATGAGAGAATTATAGTGCTGACGATATATGCTGTCCTGCTGCGGCGGCATACCATTGGTCGGGTGTCAGAGTCCAAAAACGGTTAGTTCAACTTTCTCACTTGGACCACCAGGGCACCAGGCGGTCGCATGAAGGATGCCATAGACGCCGCTTCCTCGAGGAATAAAAGTTGTAAAAAAGCCACCTCCTGGCGCTTGTATTTATACCTTCAGAAACGAGTACCTCGAACTTTTTTCCTGGCTAACCCCTAGGTACTGCGTATGCTCACATCCATCGGAAGCGAGGCTCATGGTCCTCCCAATTAGGAAGGGAGCAGGGTTCATTTTGCACCACACGTCACCTCCTCAAATTACACAGTAAACTTCAGCGGAGCCGCAACACCACTTCGACACCATCAAGCTGTTGCAAGCACAACAACAGCAAGAAGCCCATCTCTGCCTTCTTCGCACCAACTACTGTGTATACCGCCTTTAGATCTGCCGAAATGCCACTCGGACCCTTCTCCGACGGCAATGTCAGCGCCTCCGACTACCGGCCGCCCGGCTTGGTACGGCCCCATCTCGCGCCATCGTTTTTACAGTAGAAGTTCTCCCCGGTTAGTAACGGACGTGGTTCCTCAACCTCACTTTTTTGAACAATACCCAAGATGTCGCGGTCGGTGACTTCAATTGAGCTTCTGGACTACTCAGCGCCAGTCACGGCGCCTCCGAGCGTCAAATTGAAGGGCGAGAGTACGCCTACGTCTACGGAAAATTTGAACCTTGAGAGTCCACCGCCGAATGCGGTGTCAGCACAGGTGCAGGATGCACCGAGTAAAGGGACGACGGCCATTGTGCTCACGGTCATCGTGTGTACGACGGGAATTAGCAGTTTGCTGTCCGGTTTGGTAACCATTGCACTGCCAACTATGGCGAGGGATTTGACGTTGGATCCCGCTTTGCTTCTATGGTAATATTCGTTAAGAGAAACATTGTTGCTTTGCTGACTGCGATTGTAGGCCAATCTCAATCTATGCTTTGACCTGCGGTTGTACACTCCTTCTCCTGGGCTCCATCTCCGATGTTGTAGGAAGTAGACCAATGTACCTGACTGGATGTGTACTGCAATCTTCCTTTACACTCGCGTGCGGCCTCGCGAAGACGGGTACCCAACTCATTGTCTTTCGAGCCTTTGCCGGAGTTGCAATTTCTTTCTGCCTCCCCTCCGCGGTCAGCATCATCACGAGTACATTTCCGGAGGGTAAGAGAAGAAACATCGCGTTCGCTTCGATGGGTGCTGGACAGCCGGTGGGATTCTCTCTCGGGCTTGCACTCGGAGGTGTCTTCACTGATTCCATTGGGTGGAGGTGGGCCTTGCATATCGCGGCGATTATCAACACTGTTGTGTTCGTGATTGGATTCTTTGGTCTTCCTAAGCTCGACGATAAGCAGGACAATATGCTGGCTCGCCTGAAGAGCGAGATTGATTGGGTTGGCATTACTATCGGTGGTTCTTGCCTCGCCATGTTGTCATATTCTTTCGCGTATGCACCCTTCTATTTCTTCATACATCGCATGGCAGTTGCTCACATATTCAGGTCCATCACTGGAAGCACCTCCAATATCAAAACACCCGGGACTCTTGCTTTGCTCATCCTCTCGGTCGCTCTGATACCTGCCTTTATCTTCTGGGTCGGACGACAAGAAAAACTCGGTCGCCCAGCCGTGATTCCCAATTCTCTCTGGCGCAATCGCATCTTCAGCTGCATCTGTCTCGGAGTCTTCATCACTTGGGGCGTATTCAATGCTATTGAATCTTACATCACCTTGTTCTTCCAGGACGTGCAAGGGATCTCCGCGTTAGAGACTTCCGTGCGCTTTCTCCCGGCTCCTATATCCGGAGCCTTGAGCAACGTCGTCATGGGATTGATTGCGCACAAGGTCAAAGCAGACCGAGCCGTTATCTTTGGCCTCGTCTTGACGACCGCCGCTTGCCTGCTTATGTCCCTCATCCAGCCGAGCTGGTCGTACTGGGCATGTGCCTTCCCGGCTGTCTTTCTCAATCCTATCGGCGCCGATCTCCTTTTCACCGTCTCGAATCTGGTCATCACGTCGCTTTTCCCCGCGAAGACGCAGGCGCTGGCTGGAGGCGTGTTCAACACCATTGCGCAAGTCGGAAAGAGCGTGGGGTTGGCTACCAGCTCAGTCATCGCCAACAGTGTGACGGCGCACGGTGGGTTTAAAGATAAGGAGTCACCGGAAGCGTTGATGAAGGGATTCAAGGCTGCTTTCTGGTATCTTTTTGCGCTCAGTTGTCTTACTCTGTTGATGTTTGCTTGGGGGTTGAGAGGCATTGGTAGGGTGGGCATGAAGAGGGAGTGATTTTGGTGTGCGAACTGGTGAGCCATCTTGATGTGTTAGATACATGGATGGTTACACTTATCGTTGAGTCAGTTAGCCACCGAAATGAAGCGACAGTTAAAAGGCTCACCATTGAAACACTTCTACCATAACGCCAACATTACCGTTTTTTGAAACGCGCAGCTATTCTCGTTTGCGCATCGTTTCCTTCAGCCATTCGCTTTTACACTTATCAGCGTCGTCTCCAACGGTTCCATAAATCTCATCACATTCTCGCAACGTTCGGTAAGTCCCTTCTACACGGCTGTGTGCTATGCCCTACTTGCTCACCAGGTGCAGCTTTATTGCTAGTGTATCCACGTATCCTATTCCACGCAACGCCATGCTATTCCCTTACACCGTCCTACCCGCCAGCCTTCTTTACGCCAGGTCTGCATTGGCGACAACAGTACTGCACAATCAGCCACCAGACGCCCAGACAGAGGGCCTGACCATGGCTCTGTGTGGATCAAGAATAGCTGCGACTACGATGTTTACGTCCGATCAGTTGGAGCTTGGGAAACCGACAACAACCGCAACAACGTGCAATTCAAGATCTCAGCGGGGAGCACCTACCACGAATTCTATCGGGAAGTGTGCCCGAAACCAAAAGAACATGCGCAGATGATTCCTCCGCCCAATTGCCCCGACTTAGGGAAGATGGAGGGAGAAGGCATAGTCTTCAAGATATCGAGGACGAAGGAAGGCCCAGAAAATATTTTGCAGTTAGAATACGCCCTCACCGAGAATCCCGAGCGCGGAGACAAGTTCCTTCGACTCGACTACGACATCTCCCTCCTGAATTGCAACCAAACCGCCAACATCACCGAGAAACAGGCGGCAGCAAGCACGGAGTTGAACCAGGTAAAGATTGACGGATGCCCGGGGTATCAGGGAGGAATGGCGCTGTGGTTCGACGACAACAAACTCTGTAGACCGATTTATTGCGATGGGAAGACGTACTGCGACGCGGTGTATAACTACGAGCCGACGATTCCTACGGGCGAAGACTCGATGGCTTGTGATGCAGAGTACTACGGGAACATGTACTTCGAAATGTGTGTTGGTAATGGGGATGGGTGAGTTTGATTACTTACACAGTAGGCATATTTTCCGGAGCTGACTTTGGGTCTAGCACCGCACTAAGTACGTACCTCGAATGGGCATCGACAGGCACCTCACTTTCCAGTCCCCCGGAAGCCACTGCTACAAACGTCGATAACTCGGAACCCTGGACCGAGCAGAACCCCACGGATATTTCGACAGGCGACGACAACAACAATAAAAATACAAATATTCCCTACATATCGAGAACCAGAGCGCCGCCAACAGGTACAGTCGACGTGACGATCACAACCACAACCACCCTCCACAGCAGAACCACCCTCCACAGCACCGTCACCATGTCCCGCCCCAGGATTACTTCCTCCCCTCCCACAGCAACAGCTTCAAAGACGTACCCCACATCGTGTACCTATGACACCTCCGCCTCGACAGAGGTCTGCTGGAGTCAATTGCCCCCGAAGACTGGACCAAGTACAGTCACTGTGACGAAGACCATTACCAGTGTTACGACTAAGGAGATCACGAAGACGATGACGTTCACTTCATGTCCCTCTGACGTGGCTGGGGCTGGGGCTGGGATGTCGATGTCTATGTCTATGTCGAGGCGAGGGAGTTCTAGTATGGGGGCTTCGTATTCTTTGCCACCGCCTGTGTCGGGTAGTAGGGGGGAGACGGGGACAGTGAGTCCAACCCCATGTCCGGAGTAATGGCGGCGACGACGATGACAGTGACGGCCACTATGTATTGAAATCATACTGTGATGAGGGTCTGGGTCTTGGGGGAATGGGTGGAGTGATAGGACAGTTAGTCCGGGCAGGACGGTCGTTTTAGACACTCTTTAGTTTCAGCAATGGGGGAAGTGGTACCCTAGGGTAAGCTGAGTTTTCATTTGTTATTCCACATGTACAGTTGAGTGATCTTTTATCGCAGCTGTTCTTGCTATGTAGAATGTAACGCATTTCCTTGGTTCCAGAATGCACAGTCATACATATATGGTCATGTTACCGACCTCTTGAGTCTTTGTTTCCCTGACTCACAATTATTGCAGGATCATTGGGTGACGGCCACACCTACCACGATATGGTGTGTGTACCCCTATTTAGGTAGCTGCTAGCCGATCGCCCCATTACCTATATAATGGGGCGATCCCATCCTCATAGTTCAATCAATCACTTGATTTCACGCCCTAGCTTCTACAACAACCACCCGTGTCGAAGACTCATAATATACAACTCATGTTCATGGGTCACCCACACGAGAAGAAAGACCAGAGCCAACAGTACCCTTAACCCATTCGAAGAGAAAGCACTGGTGTAGTATCTCCTACGAATGGCCGCTCTCGGATCCCAGGGCGGGTTAAATATCTAAGGTCTGTCCCTACGTAGCGAGACGCGTAGTGTCAAGACGAATCAATATCAGAGGTATTTTGATTCAAGCGGTTCTGACACCGTGAGCGCATCGAGTACTTCTGAACACCCTGGAGCAATCATCCCGGGTCGGGGTGAGATAACTCGCTATAGGCACATACCGCATAATGATTACGGTGTATTGATCGATGAAACTGATCGTTAATAAACCCTCCCATGTGTAAATGTGGGATCGGGACTCTGGAGAAAGCAGAGTGCACGTGCATGCATGCATACTCAGCTGCTCCTACATGGGGACTGGAAGCACAATGGTTGGCTCGAATTGACTGGCTCAGCCAGCCACCCTGCACCTCCCCTCCCTTTCCCGCGAACGCATTTTCTATTCTCTCCCTGCGTGCCCCGGAGCACAAAGCGCTGCGCTGAACGAGCCAGGAAGTGATGACCAGATACCTGTCGTAGCAGAGTCCCACGCCCTTTTCAACCCGCGAGTACCCTACCAGCGAGGTCATCCGCCGGACTTGTGCCTGCGGCTCCTAAACACACGCAACGAACTGCGAGCGACTCACAGCATACGATGGACTGCATTGGTCTCCTCTCTATACTTAGGCCTGACTGCAACCACTCCGTCCTCCCACTCGTAAGATCCTGTAGCTGTTGCCCTTTCGACTTGTACACCCAAAATGTCGCAACTGGGAGCGGCCACAGAGCGCTTTCGTCACGATGATACACAACCGCCTAGCATCGACAACAATACCGAGGGTGATAGGCCACGGCCCATTTGGACGATACAGCCTCGAGAAGCGCACTTCGATACTTTCACAAGAGCAGTCTGTCTAGATATTCGGTGTACTGTGAGTATGAAGGCCTGTCTAGTATGCGAACAAAATGTTGAAACCAATATCAGTATACCCGGGACAGGAGCTCTTGCATCGCAGGCCATGAGAGATACGATTGCGATCTGGAAGCGGATTTTTTAAAGAATGCACTTACAGAATATGGGGAGGATAGCACCAAAGTCTTGTAAGTACTAGACCGTCTGAGGAATACGCTACTGATTTATAGAATCTGCTTGCGCTCGCGCGACCCAAGGGACGGAATATTACCTCTTCCTATGACCGAAGAAGTATACATGAAGCTCGCGGAGCGATACAAATTCTCACCCTTGGTCTTCAAAGTGCTCTACACGGGCCTGGCAACCGTTTGCCGGTACTCCTCGGGAGAACTAGAACGTATGTCACTACCCACTTTAGTCAGGATGCTCCGAAAGATCTTCCACTAAGATAAAAATAGACTGTATATTTCAGCAGAATGCTACGGGCAAATCTTCCCTGAGCATGATCATTTGTCATGATGTGTCCCAGAGATCCACCATGGCTCTTGTTTTTGGGGCCAGTCAATATGAGGCGTATAAATTCATTGACATCCTACTTGAGAGTGGTCGGACTCCACATTGGAGTTCGTTGCCTCTTGCTGCGTTAGATTTGACAGCCGATGACTTCTCAACCCGGATCAAGCTCAGGCACAATGATGTTTGGCAGGTCGGGAAGTCCTTGAAGATGGACAGTTGGGCAACAGATGAAGGCAAGTTTGATGTTAAGTCTTTAAACCTTATTGGCGCCATACGCTCTCTGAATAGCTTATTCATCGAGCTTGCATACTACAGCCAAGCCTGCCAGACATCTCACAGTCTACTCGGTGATATTGAGAGAATGGTAGAATCGGACCGAGTTGGCTCAGAGAGTCAATCTACACGAATAATTAAAGCTGTCAAGGAGGACATCCAACGTCTCAAAAGCTGGTATGATGGCATACAGGCCCGCAGCGACTACCTTACACGACGAGCGGAGGCATTGCTCCAGACGGTAAGTGCATCTCACCTACATAGAGGACGCAGCTAATCCTAGACTCGCAGGCCTATAGCCTGATCTCTCAACGAGACAGTGCTATCAATCTCGAAATCGCCCAGAGGTCGGGTCAGGTTGCGGAACAATCAATGGATATAGCTCAGCTGAGCCGGAAAGACAATCTCGCAATGAGAGAGGTCGCTATTGCTGCTGCCAAAGATTCTGCCACCATGCGCGTCATCGCTGCAGTCACACTTTTCTTCCTGCCACCAACTTTTGTAGCAGTAAGTTTCCAACTGTCGTCCTTCAGCAGTACGATAGAATTAATTGGTTCTCCAGACCTTCTTTAGCGCCTCATTCTTGGACTTTAAGCCGACGCGTCCTGGCGATCACATGTCTAATTGGATATGGCTGTACTTTGTCCTTACCATCACTTTGATAGCATTTGTCATGGGCTTTTGGAGATTGAGCACACGGCACGCGCTCAAAAATATCCCCTCAAGTTCATAGCGGTAGTGCGAAATGTGTTCGATTGTATTGACAACAACTGATACAAGCGGACGTGAAGAACCGGCACCGCTCGAAGCACCTTGCTGTCACAGAGCAATGCCAGAGAGCATTGGGTATATAGCGACAGCTTTCACTTGTACGTTTCCTCTGTCTCGTATTTATCTTGATGCAAATAGGGGCTCCTGGCAACAAGTTACAAGGGAACCGGGCAAGCCATTAATTTCACCTCCCTACTCTTGTACTTCCCTTCCTCGCAGTCCACTTTCGATATATCCCTGCCCTTTGAAAATACTGGATTGATATTATGCCGTCACTGGTAACTATAATATGTACCACCTAGGCAACTAATACGCTAATTACATGTTTCCCGTATCCCGTAGCCCACCGAGACTAAAGTTTTAATATAACACATTCCCTTTGTTCCAGAATGCAGAGTCATATATGGTACTGACACGACACCCTTCAATCATTGTTTCCCTGACTCACGATAACCAACCTTGGCGTCAAGGACTCATAGGAAACAACTTATGGACACGGATATATAAAGTAGTCATTAATGTAACCTTTATTCTTCACCCTCCTACTCTTCTCCATTCGCCTTTCTCGCATTCCTCTTCTCAAACCATCTCTGCGCTGTGGAAACCAGGGAACGGCAGTATGTCCTCATCAGTGACCATGATCTGTTCCACCTGGGCGACCGATACACTGAACACATGTTTCCCCTGGCCAGCAAGCAGTGAAGCTTTGTACTCTACTTCTTCTTCGCCCACGCGTCAAACATCCGTGTTTTCATCCCTTGGTTCAACCCCTCAAATATCATCATCTTCTTCAGTCGCGGCTCCAGAATCTTCAAATTCTTCCTCGGATTCCGACGCCCTATCCGACATAGGTCGGGACACCGTAACCGGGGCAAAGACAATCCTCATTATCGTCACGATCGTGGAAACAGTGGTTGCTGTCGGGGATATGAGTGCCGTGAATGGAGGACACGGTAACTGGCAGGATGAAGAATCCCGGGGTGGGAAGCACGGGAATGATGGGAGTGGTCGAGATGGAGCGGGATGTGGGGTACATGAAGAACGGGAGGAGAAAGGGCAAGATGCGGTGGAACTGCGGAGACGCTCTTCGTTACGGAATTCTCTTTCATGATCGCTGTCGACTGCGAACAACGCAAAGTATTACAACTTTACTCGGCGAAGAGGCCTGCGAAATCTACCTCCTAATCCGTCATGTGAAGGCTCGAACGTCTGTCACCCCCATATTTCTCCCTTGGGGTTTTGTGTTGGCTTTCCTTCTACAGCTTATCCATACATGTGAAGGGGAGGTGTTCATCAGGACCTTGACTAGAATTTGGAGTGGTACTCGAAAGTTCCGGCAAGGGACAAGAAGATAGCAATGGATTTCCTCGATAATAACAATCATGTGTTGTGTTGTCTGCCTAATGAAATGGCAAGTGGCAAGTGACAATATTTTACTCTGTTCCGAGGCCGAAAAAAGGCAATAAATAGTCTCCCTGGATTCGTCTATGAACCAGTCCTCTGTTAAACTCCCCTGCTCCTAGACACCATAGCGCGCGATGCAAAGTCCCCAATCCACACATAATGCAGGACGAACAGTCCAATCCATCAAGGTGACGCCTCCCGTCCCCCCTTCGCCTTCTACGTAAGTCTTCTCACAATTCACCAACAACTATATCCATAACATCGTCCAAGGAAAGCAAACGATATAAACCCGCCAGAATTGCCCACCAGCGCTGCCATAGTGTGGATACAGCGGCTTCCTACAACTCGTCGTGTCCGCCCTCGGGCATCTTGATTGGGCCCTCCGGTCTTCCTAACGCCGCATCCAGCTTCACTCCCTTCTTCCCCCGCCACTTCTCCCACACGCTCCAGAACTCTTTCTCCATGCTCTTGTCCATCTGATCCGGAAGGACAACCACATACTCGACGTGTAGATTGCCGTGGGCCTCGCTGATTCCTTCAGGTAATTGCTGACGCCAAATCGGCATCCCCTCATTCTCAATCACCTCCACGGTATTCGGCTGCACGACCTCTCCCCTCTTCCTTCCCAGCCGTACAATGTGCCCGTCAAGATGTGTAACGTTTCTCTCCCAATCACCCATCCATGCCTCCCTAAGACTCAACACCTCTCTCCAGAATAAATCCTTCCCTCTCCTCCTAAAGAACGTTCCATCGGTCCTCTCATGTTCCTGCTCCCCAAGCTTGGCATCGCTTTCCACAAGATGCACAATCAAATCGCCGGCGACCCAATCCGGGCTCTCATCCGCCTCATTCTCATACGTAATCCGCACTCCCCTAGGCATTCCGGGTTCGATCTCCAATTCATGCGTCTCAGCCTCCCTGACGACTCTCTCTCCATGGCAAACGGGGCAAACATGTTTGATCGTCTTGCCCTTTCCACCACACTTGTCGCACACAGTCTGCATCTGCTGAAACAAGCCTGGTGCAAGCTGCTGGCGAACGATCCTCGCCCCTCTCCCGCCGCACACATTACACGTCTCCACGACGCCATCCTCGCTCCCACTCCCCTCACAAGCCGAACAGACCGCCTGCTTCTCCACCGTAAACTGCGTCTTCCGTCCATTATAGAAATCCCTCAAGGGCACCGCAACACGGACTTCCATATTCGGCCCCCGCCGTTCTCCACCGCCATGGAAGTGTCCGCTGCCGCCGAAGAAGCGGCTGAAGAGGTCGAAGGGGTCGTGGTGTTGGGCGGGGCGTCCGCCGCCTTGTTTGTGCTGCGTGACGCCCTCGTGGCCGTATTGGTCGTAGATGCGGCGGGTTTCGGCGTCGATCAGGACGTCGTAGGCTTCGGCTACGGCGACGAATTTGTCGTGCGCGGAGGAGTCGCCTCTGGAACATTGTCAGTAAACGCTAGGGGGCATTGAGTGAGGGCAGGAGTGGAGGAGGAAGACGTACGGGTTCTTATCCGGGTGGTATTTTTTACTTAGGGTTCGATAGGCTTTTTTGATGTCTCGTTCCGAGGCATCCTTTTTAAGACCGAGGAGCTGGGAAGGTAGAGTTAGTATATATGATCCGCGTGAAGGACGTTGTATAACGTACCTTGTAGAAGTCTTCTGCTCCCAGTGTAACTACTGCGAGTACAGCTAGGAGCAGACATATCCGCAGTATACCCAGCATTGTGCTCAATCGAGCAGCCTTGCGGCCTATCTATCGTCCGGGCCGTCGTTCGAATTTCAGGAGACGGAAACGTAGCTCGCGTGCTATCCGAACCGTAGTCGTGGTAGTGGTAGGTGTTAAAGAGCGGACGGAGTAATCCTCAAGAGTCGGTTCGCGAATGGAAGGGAAGAAAATTAAGTTTACATGAATCGGAAGAGAGCGTTCAGGCGACCCAACTTCAAGGTGATACAGGAATTGCAGAGGGGCGGAAGGCGCATTTATTTATTCTGTTCCTGACAGCATGCCCGCGTAGTCTTATGGAAATGCCAGATAGACCAAGTAGCTCCCCTGTCGGGCCAATCGGGAATTCTTCGGGTCGCCGGTAGGGCCGGGGATCTTTTTCGAGATGCTGGGGCCTCCGACGTTGGATAGGAAAGCGCGTTATTCAACCCTCTGGGATTACCACGACGTACCATTGACGAGGAGGATTCGGGTCCTTGGATACACGATCGATCCCTTCCAATTCACAATTTCCTGGTCTGCACCGCCGCCGTCGTAGCGCCGCGCAGGCGCCCCCTCGACCTCCGTCCGACGTTCCCGTCCTCCGCCGTTGTACATCCTCATAGCCACACATCACGATGCCAACCAAGCCGGCGAACCTGCTGGCGCAGTTCCTACGACCCAATGTCGTCAGCCATAAAGTCGGCGTTGTAGTCTCTGCGGGCAAGATGGCCAAGGCGGTCAAGGTTCGCGTTGCGGAGCAGACATGGAACAAGCACATGCGAAAAGTGCGTGCTTTCCCACTTCCGAAGTCCATTTTCGGGATATAAGAAGATGCACTTGTGAATGGAATTGCTTACGGTCTACATAGTACTTTCCCTCTCCCCGGACCTACCTCGTCGCGGACCCCAACTCTTCCCTCCTTGAAGGCGACGTCGTCCGCATCACCTCCGGCCACCGCTTCTCCAAACAAATTCACCATGTCGTAACATCCATCGTCGCCCCTTTCGGCCCACCTGTAGACCAGCGTCCCCCCGTCCTCACGCAAGAACAACTCATGCAGAAACGCTTGGAGGCGCGGTTAGAGAAGGATGTGCGGAGCAAAGAGCGTGGTCGATTGACGAGTATATGGCGGTTGAAGGAGGCAAAGAAGGCGGGATATAAGATCCCGGATGTGGAGGCTGCGATGAGGAATGTGAAGCTGGAGGAGGCCGTGGAGGAGACGGAGAAACCTGGGAAGAAGGAGGCGCATAAAGGGCAGGCAGCGCAGATGGTGACAGCGAAAGAGAGGAGAAGGGTGAGGGGGGAGAAGACAAAGGAAGAAGCTGTAGCACAAGAGGAGGTGAAGGAGGCGAAGAATCAGACGCTCGAGAAGACCGAGAGTACCCCGGCATGAGGGTTTTGGGAGCAAAATCATTTTTTCAATTCAGATGCGGTAGTACCGCGGATATGTATGAGCAAGGCATTGTAAGATATGGCCTGGCATGCAGGTTGTACTTGTATTAAGAATTCAACGTAAATGTATTCGACTTGAAGCAAGTGCTATGCGTCTACTGTAAAACATACAAGTTCGAAGGGTATCGCAAGTATCCCAGAATCACCACCCTTGAAAGCGCCCATGCCCCAAGTAAACATAAACGCCGTACCGACCTCCATAATCGTGCTGGTTAACATCCATTTTCGTGCTCCATAATGCATGCCTCTTCGTGCTCAAGCATCAACAAGCTCGAGGTCTTCGTCCCCTTCACCATCCTCGTATGCCTTCGTGATGAAAGGATGGCAAAGAGCCTCTTCTGCTGTGATACGTTTGGCGGGGTCGCATTCGAGCAGACGGTAAAGGAATTGAACGGCTTCTTTCTCCTCGTCATCCAGTTCTTTCTTCAACCCCGTGACTTCGTCCTTGGTGCTCCTGTTGGTGCACCAGAGGATGATCTTCTCTAGGCTATGGCCGTTTTCGCTGTAGCTTGGAATGTTAGTCTCAAATACTTGGCCGTGAAGCAGAGCAGTCTCCTTCATCTTTTTGCGTCCAAATATGGTCGTAATTTCCAGCAATGCGTCGATGTCGTCCGCGCTGTGGAAGAAGGGGAAGCGACGTGATAGAAGTGTGAGGAGAATTACTCCGGCACTCCAGATGTCAATGGATGTGTTCTGCTGGGTGCACTTGAGAAGCACTTCAGGGGCACGGAATCCACGTGTTCCGGCTCGGTTTGCCCGTCGGCTGGGCCGTGTGTCGTTCTTCGGGTAACAAGAGGGGCGGTCCTGTGTCTGGGCCCAGACACTGTGCGTAGTCCTGTAGCGACGCTCCTCCGAAGTTAACGTGCATGCACAAGGGTGCCAGTCTGTGCCTTCCCTCTCCGCCAAGCCGAAATCGACAAGCACACCCCTTTCGATCTCTGTATTGTACAGGAAATTGGTAGGCTTGATGTCGCGGTGCAGAATCTTCTTCTCGTGGACGGACTGTAGAGCCGTGAAAAGACTCCGGAAGTAGCGCCTCATCTCGGGTATGGTCATGTCACGGTAGTAATCACGGAAGTCGCGATGTTGGCAGTACGGCAGGACAGCAACGACCTGGTCCAAGTGACGAAACGCCGTAATAAGGGGGCACACCGAGTCGGAGTTCTTGAGATCATGAAGTAGTTCGAGCTCGTTGAAGATACGCATAGGACTGCTAGTGACGTATATTTTTTTTATGGCCACATAGTGAGGACGGCTGGGTTTCCTTCGGCTGCCTGCTGGCGATGCCCATTTCCGACTCTCGCGCTCGTCGACGTCCCAGCGGTTTTCGTATTTGTTGTACTCCAGGTCCTCGGCCTTGTAAACAGTAGAGAATGTGCCTAGCGGACCAATATCAGACCAGGGTACGTGCATCAACATGATAGGGCAGATTTACCTTCGCCGACTCGATTGATTAGTCGATACCGCTTGTTGATTCCCTCGAAGCTCTCTTCAAAGCGCATAATGTCGTCTGCAACGGAATCCTCGATCTCCTCTTCGCTGGTATCTACGGTGCGTCCGCTTTCCTCTAGAGGGTCCCCGCTCTCCTCTCCATATGGCTCTGGCGTTGGATATTGGTTCTCGTCCTCGGGGATTTCCAGCTGCTCAGTCTGCCGCTGGGCCTGTAGGCGGGACTTTGCCATGTGTGCTTCGGTAGAGCGCCTGTCCTGTTGTGTCTTGGGTGCTGCGTGTGTTGTGTGCGGGTCAAGCTCAAAGTTGTGGCAGGTCGCGCTCCGCGGTGGAGACCTGCGCTATACTCTTTTGGGGCAAAACCAAACAAGAAACACCAAACGCGCCTCACGTCGCAAAAGCGGGCGGCGACATGTGTGTCAACCTCTTTTACCCCACACCCACCCATACTAACGCTCAGTGGTTTCCAGCGCTGCCGCCATGGAGGAGCGCGTTGAGTTCGACATCAACAAGGCGTTGACCTCGTACGACGTGGACCCCGCGACTTTGGAAGATGCTGTTGTTCCGGTTCGAGAGGCCCCCACAGAGCTGCTCGACTGCGAAGATGACCCGGACTCGTTCACGAAGGAACTTTTGGACCGAGTGTTGGATCCTGTGGTGGAAGCGATAACAGAAAGTCCAGATGGCATCACAATCAGCTCCGTTTTCGACACGTTGCGATTTATATTGAGGTATGTCGTCGTTGACTCAGGGACTAGCCGACCTACTGACCACTGTCTGTAACATGCAGATGGACGTCGAAAGACCCCGCGAAGGTCCCCGTCAAAGTACCTACCGCCATCCTTAGCCAAATCATCGACCTTTTAACCTCAGCTATCGATGCGGAAGCGGATGCCGCCAACGGGCCACTGGAAGCAGAAGACCAAGAAGAGGAACTGCCACACCACAAACAAATCCTGGAGATGTACGCCTTTCTGATGCGATGGACCTTGATGGCAGTTGAGAAACGAACTGGGGAGCAACCGGCGACCACTACAGCAAAGGGGCGCGGGAAGGGCGCGAAGGCAAAATCCAGCCAGAAAGACGATAATTGGGACCCCACCCGACAGCTTTCAAAAGCATTGTCTACCCTGTATAAAGTACTGGGTCTCAGACTTTCCCGCATATTCTCCACCACTATAGAACGCGACACGTTCGTAGGCCTTATCACAAAGCCCGTGTGGCGCATCTTGGACAATGAATCGAGAGTGAAGAGCGTCGATATTAAGCAGCATTGCTTCAGGATACTTTGTAAAGCGATCAAGGCTCATGGCCAGGCTTCCAGTGAGTCTCATGTGGCGTACCGATTGAATACGGCTGACGATCCGCCGCAGATGCACAGGGAATGATTACGCAGAAGCTATTGGACCAGGAACACCTTTCCGAGCCATTGGCTGAGTTTCTCAACATTCTGCACAGGGAATACGCCCACCCTCAGCTTGCAGAGGATGTCTTGAAAGAGCTGAGCAACAGGGACTTCGACAGCATTGGACAGAAAGGGGAGAAGGGCCCAAAATGCGTGTCTATATTTCTCACAAAACTAGCGGAGCTCAACCCTGAAGTTGTTTTCAAGCAGATGGCTATGCTCCAAAATTTGTTTGACGCTAAGGTTTGGATTGCTCAACGCGAAGGCGAATAGTCTAGCTAACTGATCCCAGCCACATCAACTCAGGAACGCCCTCATCGACGCTTGCGGATACATTATCATCATGTTCAGTCAACAGCCGATAGAAGGAGATAATAAGAAAGAGATGGGAAGGTACATTGACCTCCTTGAGGAGCGATGCCGCGACACGAATCCTTATTGCCGTGCCAAAGCCCTAAAGAATTTAGCCCGACTTTGCGAAATCGAGATAATATTCCAGAAGTTCGCCAAAAAGCGGTTACGAGTAGCTCAGGTGGCCAACCTATGCCTCACCCACGACTCAAGCCACGTTCGACGTCATGCAATCGCTCTTTTGCGCAAGATTATTGAAACCCACCCGTACAGGATGGTAAATGAGGGGTTGCTCTCTTCGAAAGAATGGAATGAACAATTGCTCCAGGTGGAGGCCAAGATCAACGCTCTGAAACCGGAGGAGACATCGGACCCGAATGAGCCAACCGTGGATACTTCCCTTTTGCAAGATGCTACACAGGTCGAAAACCCAGCGGGGGGCTCCAATTCACAGAATCAGGAATCAGAGGAAGAGATGGCCAGAAAGGCTGCGCTTCTGGCTGAGAACGAAGCGAAGACGGCAGAACTTCTAGAGCACAAGAAGTACTTTTGTCGAGTCCTGGACTTCATCGGCATCATCAACGACAGTGCCGACATTATCATCCAATTCTTTGCATCTAAGACCAAGACCGAAGTCATTGAGGCCATGGATTTTTTCACACTGATCGATGCCTACAAGGTTGACAATGCACGGAAAGGTATCCGCAGGATGCTACGTTTGATCTGGAGCAAGGGTACCAACGAGGAGGGCAAGAGCGTTCAGGCTCACCTTATTGAGTGCTACAAGAATCTTTATTTCACGCCTCCCCCCAATTTCGACGAGAACAATGCCGCAAACTACCTCGCCAGGAACATGATCAGTCTGACGTATCTTGATACACCCGCAGAATTGACATCCTTGGAGGAACTCATTCGCATCATGAAGCAGCAAGGCGTTATCAGAGAATTGGTCATCGAAAAGCTGTGGCAAGTTTACGGATATCAGAAGAGGGACACCTCCAAAAGTCAAAGACGTGGTGCTATCATGGTCTTGGGGATGCTTGCACTTGCAGATCCTAATATCATCAGAGAAAGGATGGGGATCTGCCTGCGCATTGGCTTGGGTAAGTTTGGCCGTCAAGACCTAGGACTAGCTCGATACACATGCATCGCCCTAAGACGCATATCGCCATCCCCTGGAAAACAATCAGCCGGAGCATCTCCGGAAAGTATCGTCAAGCTACCAAACGACCATGAGGTTCTCGGGAGGCTGGTTGCGATCACTGAGATGATCACTGAGAGCAACGAATGGTTTGGCGTAGCCGAACAGGCGATCAGCGCGATATATGTTCTTGCCGCTCAGCCTGATACTCTTTGTTCAGAAATAATAAGGAGAAAGGCGAAATATGTCTTCTCTCTTGGCCAACGACCTACATCCAGTGGATCGAACGCAAGTCAACGGAGTCAAAGTCACGTACCGCAAGACGCGCATATGCAAGACGTACCGATGGAAGACGTCGAAATGAAAGATGCCGAGATGGAGGATATCAAGATGGAAGATGTCGAAATGGAGGACGCACCTGCAGAGCTATCCAGGCCGCCCCAAAGGCAGAACTCCGCATGGGCTCTATCTCAGCTTCTCTTCATTGTGGGGCACGTGGCGATCAAGCAGATTGTTCATTTGGAATTGTGTGAACAAGCGTACAAGAGGCAGAAAGCAGAACAAGGAAAGAAGGCCCGCCCACGTGAGTCCGTGGCTTCAGAAGGGGACTCAACAGCGAAACGAGGCAGGGGGCGGTCGGCGAAGGCTCCAGCCGCAGCTGCTGAAGAAGCTGATGAATTGGATCGGATGGCAGGAGACGACGAAGAACATTTCACGGAGACAATTGCGTACATCCGCGAGAATGAGTTGCTCTATGATTTCCGCTCAGCACTCCTGTCAAACTTTGGGCGTCTCGTCTCCGACATATGCGCCAACTACACATCGTACAAGCACCCGACCCTACAGTCGCAAGCAGCCCTCTGCTTGGCCAAACTCATGTGTGTCAGTGAGAGGTATTGTAAGGAAAACCTCCAGCTGCTCTTTGACGTTCTTGAGCGAAGCAATGACCCGGTCGTCCGCAGCAACCTTGTGATCGCAGTCGGTGACATGGCAATTCACTTCCACCATGTCATCGCAGAGAAGTCCGAGTTCTTGTTCAGGCGATTGAACGACCGCGATCCCAGCGTCAAACGCACCTGTCTCATGACGCTGACCTTCCTTATTCTGTCCAGCCATGTGAAGGTCATTAAAGGGCAATTGGGCGAGATGGCGAAATGTCTCGAAGATAATGATAAGAGGATTTTGGACATGGCACGAATGTTCTTCAATGAGTATTCGAGCAAGGACGAGAACAACATTTACAACCAGTTCATGGAGATGTTCAGTACGCTGAGTGCGGATACGGAACTAGATGAGGAGGCCTTCCAGCGGATCATCAAGTTCATTGCGAAGCGGGTCACAAAGGTATGTCGTGTGGTGCCTCCTACGGGATGTCTTGTTACAGGATTGCTGACTGAATACACTAGGACAAACATCAGAAGCAACTGGCAGGCAAATTGGCCTCGAGGCTGGCAAAGGCGGATACTCAGAGAAAATGGAACGATGCCGCCTATGCCATCGGGCTACTGCACCCTAAAGATGAAGAGATACGTGTACAGCTGGAGGAAGGCTTCAAGGTCGTACAGACCGAGGCTTAAAACGGAACGTAGCCTTCCCTGAGGATCGTTTTCTTGGTTTTAGGGTTGTCATGGCATTGCATGGTCAAATTCCGGAATGGGCATTCGTTTGGTGTTTAGGTGGATGATCTACGGGTCCAGGGATTGGATTTAATGGGCGTGGCTCTGGTCCGGTGCCTGGGGTAGGCGGTTACGATGGACATGATTAATTTCTCTTGGTCAGTGTTGTTGCTGATGTATGAACATATCATTGCAATGGTTGATTTCTTCAACTAACTATGGCGTTGACGTCCCTGTCCAAGTTTGCCCCTTTCCAACAGCCTCTCTCGTCGAGCAGTGCCCGGTGGCGGATTCGCATTTGGCACATGTAGGTCAGAAGTAGTTGTCTTCGTGAGCACTGCCCTCCCAGACCATTGTAGCTTCCGCTGTTTACAGATATTGCTCTTTCGGGAAGCCTCATCACAATCTGGGTCTGGCGTCGTAGTTGCCCTTCAACAATCTGGAAGGAAACGTCCTCACAACAACAAACAGTGAATGACTTTGCGCCCCATTCCTTCAACTGTACATTATCCTTTTACAACTGGCATCACAACACTCTTTGACTAAAGGCAACACCGGTTATCTACACTTCTTCCTAACATTACTACATTCATTCCTCGAAACATGGCAATCAGGGGGCAGAATAACCATAACATAAATTTGAATAGGAGGTACGGGAGATATCGCAACAAGAATCGGAACAAGGACCGCGACGCACAGAGTCGAGCAGACAGACCCGACCCAGCAGATGATTGTCCCGAAGGTACATCTGCGGAGGGCGCGACGCATGACTGTCCAGACGAGACCGGCGGAGACTGTGAAAAATCGTCGACGGAGTCGAAATCAAATCAGCTTATGCAAGTAACACCGGAACGATCAAACGGACGTTTCCTATGGCAATGGCTCAAACGCCTCTGGCGCTACAATATGAATCGGATCTACAACACGTGGCTCATGCGCTCCTTGCGTTCACGCTACCGCGACATTGAGGGAATGGTTCGGGGACTGTGGAATTTACCGCTAGGGGGCAAATTCTGTCTGGGGGGTTTGGCAGTGTTCATTCTGTTTCCGCTACTGAAGGTGCTGGACGGCGTGCGTGTGAAGGCGGTTCTTCTCCAGGGCTGGGAATTTGGCAGGGTTGTTTATGGGTGGGCGTACCGGGGATTCGAATGGCTTGCTGAGTGGAGGTATGGCGATGGATATTTTGTAAGGGGGGTTTTGGTGTGAAGTTGGGGAGGGGAGAAAGGGGTGGCTGAATGGGCGGGTACAGCTCAGACTGCTATACTTTCTGGGTTGACAGCATGGAATATTGTCTATACCCCTGGCTTGATACGACCTCTCCTTGGATAATCGTGGGTTTCTCCGTTATCGTTGAACGGCGCGACTCCGATGTGACAGATCCAACCCTCCCCAAAATGTACATCAGAGAAGCAAAACATTCGTTTGAATTCCAATTATATCCCCGTCATTGATAGCTATATTGAACTGCTCTACGCATCAGGCATGTCCACACGTAAACTGTCACGGTCATAATGGTCTCTAATATCGTCATTGATAACTGTAGCACATAGTCGTCGCCTCGTTCATGATCAAGTGCAAGGCCCAACTCGTTCCAAAGAAGCTTACCAAGCGAAAGTCGTTCCATGCCAAAGGCACCCGGAAACCGGCACTCAGGCAGATGATACAGAGGCCGCCACATGGCCCGTCTCTATACAGTATGCCTGGCGTCAGAGGTCAGAGGCGCCTCAAGGCTGCCCACCTGAGGTTGAGACCGGACACCGCGTGACGATATCTTGGCGCTTGTGACGCCTATCAAACAGGCTTCTGGGATCCATTTCGAAAATAAATCCTTTGATAACTTTTCCTGTTTGTCTCTTTTCCCTCTCGTCTAACTGTGGATTCTGCGCAGGGTTCCAACCAGTTCACTCGCCGCACTGTCTCCGGGTCTCGAACATTTGATGGCTGCACGAGCGAAAAGGCTCGAAGACGGTCCACACTAAACCCAGTTCGGTTTAGCCGCGGTCCTTCTCGATACCTTGGATGACCCCGGAACCCTCAGGCTCTCCAAGCTTCACTTTGCCCTCTTTTTCTACGCCCCAACCTTTCGCACACGGGTCCTCCAAAATCCACGCCTCGTCTCACTCGCTGCGGCCTGGTTCATTCCCCTCAACCCAAGTCATGGGCAGCCAGCCTGCGACGGAGCCGCTCACAGAAACACCCCACTTCGACCTTCCCCCACCAGCACAATCTCAACCCACCCAACACGGCGCATTCGAACACCAACTTCCCCTAGACCAGCCTTTCCCTTCGGTGAACCCATCTCAAATCTCACGAAACATCCACGGATCCTCGGAGGATTTCCGCCATCTACCACCGCCCTCCAGAATGTCTGGCGCGAATGGCAACGGGCCTCTGCCGGTTCCCAGCGGCCCGCATGGCCGCATGGGAAACGGTCATGCGCATGAGAGACACATGCGTGAAATGGGCTTTGCGGGACCGCGCAGTCCCCCGAACAACAAAAGTACAAGGCTTCCCGGCCGCAAATCTGGGAGCAAACTGACAGACCCAGGCACGGCTCATGTCCCTTGCAAATTCTACCGTCAAGGAGCATGCCAGGCTGGAAAGGCGTGCCCTTTCCTCCACTCTGACGAGCCCATAACTGATAGAGCGCCGTGCAAGTACTTCGCCAAGGTAAGTGAGAGCCAGGACTTCTCTGGATATGTCGTCTGACCTCTTATCTAGGGAAATTGCAAGTTTGGCCACAAGTGCGCTCTCGCTCACGTCCTTCCCAATGGCGCCATCGTGAACCGCAATAATCTTGGTGGCGGTGGGGGACCCTTTGGCCGGATGAACATACCGCATCACCCTGAACCGGCGCCCAACAGTTCACTTCTCTCTATGCAGGCGCACATGGCACCTCATTACCCATCTGTATTGCAGGATGAATTCCTTGCCCAACAAAAACCTCCGTTCGACATGATACCGACCATAGACACGACATTCACCTCGGGTGCTGGATCTAACTACGGCTCGCCTCCTAATGAAGGTCGCATACCGATGTCGCCCGTGCAGAAGGGTCTTACGCTTATGGATGTACCACTGCCGGCATCATTTGATAGCCAAGGCATTTCGCATGTTGCTCGATATGGACCGATTGCGGCCTCAGTTCCATCGAAGTTCCTTGCCGGGTCTCCACCATCGTCGTTCCAAGGGGAATCGTTCGCCTTGCGCAATCTCCATAGCTCGGCTTTTGGAGAGGAGCATAACGGCAGATCCCCAGCTTTGGGATCTTCCCCGCCAGACACCCTCGACAGACCTTCTGGCAGGCGCATAATGCACTCCGAACTCCGCGTTGCAAGGCGGGGAATGCTCTCAGCAAGTGTCGGAGCACGAGCACCAATCGCTGATGATTGGGACGATTCAGAGCTTGGTCTAGAGGAGGACCTTATCCCAAGCTCGTTGAACGACTTGCTTACTCCACAGGAGAAGATGCGCCGTTTCTCAAGAGATCAGGCGGATATCGAAGGCACCTCCATGTCGCACAGGGGATCCCTTTCGAGATTGGGCGCATCTCCTTCCTCTCCATCTCGCTTCCAGGCTCTCTGGGGAAAGCCACGCACGAACAATGACAACGCTGAAGTAGGCTCTCTGCCTGGAGTCTCCGCATTCGGCCATGTTGGGTCGCCGCTCCGGAATTCAAGCTTGCATCAAGGCGCAAGCCCGTCCCTGCGTCCTCTTACTCGCCCCACTTCCGGCGACGCCAGCCCATTTGTCGCATCTCCGCCTCGACAGTCCTCAATGAGCATGATCAGTCAGCAACTCCAGCGCACGCGAATCTCCGGGCGCGAGGATGCGGGGAGCAGTTTAGCCCCTAGCCCGATGCACCCCGGCATCAGCAGAGTGACATCTTCGTCCAGTGTAGGCAGCGCTGGTGGACGGCTTGGTATCGATCGTGCTGTTAGCAGCAGCAGCATTGGCCGTGACAGGATCGACGAAGAGCAAGGGTTGTTCAGCATGGAAGAAGAGGAGCTGGAGAATGGAAAAGTGAAGGACGGCGCGTCCACTACGTCCAGCACGAGCAACAAGCGGCTGAGTGGCCTCTCGTGGGGCAGCGGCGGCAAGGCGAGCCCTAGCCTTGCGCCCATCGGCGGCCACAGACCTTCTGGGAATGCTGCTGGCCTATAACGAGATGGATCAGCTTGCGGAGGATACCTTTGTCCGTCTTTCACAGCTGAGTTCTTCCGATGACGACCTATATGACATGAAAAGCTATGATACCAAAAGCATATACCTGAAAACCATAATCAGCATGGAGATCCGGAGTTTGATAGCTGGCGCTACAGCGGAGGGATGAGCTCCCGATCTTCGAAACAGACCCTCTTTGCGAACGGAGATCTGGAGAAAGAATCATTATGAAGCCTCACCGATGGGCATGGGAGGCATGCGTTTACTTTTGACTTCTCTACCCTTCGGCGTTTTCCGTCTGGCCGAGTTTCCTCTTCGATACTGTACCATTTGACTCAAGAGGGCCGACATTTTCATTTTCTTCTGCGGCGGTCCGGCATTCTGGATGTTCTGAGTTTGAGGCATTGCCTTTCCCGGTTTTTATGCGATTGCTTTCTTCTGGATGGCCTAAACGCCCGCCTTCCGTCAACATTGTCGTATGGGGTGTCTATGGCGAAGGTATGGCTGTCGATGGTGGGCCCGCCATCTACCCATATCTCTCGCCGTTCCTTGGCTAAGCGTGTCCTCGTTCATAACTTCTATCTATCGGCTCGGCGACTGCTTTTAACCTAAGAACACATACGCGACACTAGTCTGAAGCCGACATTGAGATATGATCTGGGGGATATGGATTGATAGGAATCCCGGGAAGCCTGTTGGCGGTCGGGGCGGAAGAGATTGATGAAGATGAAGGTGGAGGAACCTCCATTGCGATGATGATGTTCCCAGTCGACTTTTTGTCGGAGGGATTCGCAAGGTGATGCGCGACATTCACTACTTCTTTCAGCAGCGTCGAGGCATTGTACATGCATGCATATGAGTGCGGGCGATGTGCTCATTCATAGGACGGTGTATGTGTAAATAGTATTTTCTTTTGCTACTAGCTGGAGTTAAGCAATGAACAAGAATGGAGAAGCCATAATATACTTCCTGTTCACACTAGTCTCTATATTCTCGGTGCCAATTTTCTGGTGCTTCGTAGCACAGTGCCATGGTTGAGAGAAGCCACTACGCTCAAGACGGTTAGCGCAAGAAGCTTAAAGTGACGACCCGCCAGATCCCTGCACTTTTTTTGCTGCTGCCGGCGAAACTTTCCAACCACAAAAGTTCAGAGAGCTGGTGGAGCGAACCGCACATCTCTACCCAACGCTCCGCACCGAGCACAGTTCATTTCCTGCCGCCATGGCTCCCAAGTCCAAGACCAAAACTGCGCAGAAGCAGCGCAGTACCAGCAATGCGTCGGCCTCAGCGAATTTATTCGACACCGCGGGTTCAGACGGCCAGAAACAGGTGCAGATTTCGGGACGGAAGAGGAGTACACACCGGTTCGGTATGGAAGACGTGCAGTCTGACAATGGCGATGACGCGCGGAGCTCCGACAGCGACGACGACAGCGAGGACGAAGAGGAAAGGCAGCAAAGAGGGGGAGACGTACACATGCACGATCACTCCGAGCCCGACTCCTCCGACGATGAAGCGCCAGAGAAGGACGAATCGGAGGCGGAATTGGAGCGCATGGTGTTTGGCGATTCTCTAGGGTTCCAGTCCGCGGTGCAAGACTTCGGGCTGGAGGGTGGACGACGTGCGTGGGGCGAGGGAGGCACGGATGAGGAAGAGGAGGACGAAGACGAGGAGGGCGATATGAACGAGATTCCCGACCAAGACCTCTTTTTCTTCGACTCGGGCCCCGTGCCTATTCCTGGGACCACAGGCGCGCTCGCTGACCTCAAGGCAGAAGCAGAGAGTGAGGGCGAGGAAGGGGAAGGGCGGCATCAGAAACCCGCGTGGGAAGATAGCGATGATGAGAGGCTTGTCGTCAGTCTTGCGTCTGCGCCGCGGTTGCGTAAGCTGCGTGATACGGAGGCCGAGGACGTGATTAGCGGGAAGGAATATGTGAAGCGCTTGAGGAGGCAATATCAGAGGCTTTATCCTGCGCCCGAATGGGCGGTGCAGGCGAGTGGGAAGGTTGGGGGCAAGAGGAAGAGGAGGGCGAGGGTTACTACAGAGAGTGGGGACGAGGAGAGCGCGAGTGATATGGACGTTGATGAGGATGAGGAAGAGGAGGATGACCTCAGTACGCAGCCCCTGGCGCGGTTGCTGAAGGATGCGGATATCATGGCTAGGGGTACGGCGAGGGGGCCTGCGAAGAGGAGGAAGTTGCAAGCTGGCGTCGTGGATGTGCAGCGGTTGAAGGACGTAGCGAAACGGGGACCGGTAAGTTTCTCTCCCTCCTGAAAAGCCGCAAAACAGTATATATACTAACATCCCCCCAGTCCGCCATAACCTCCCTCTCCTTCCACCCCTCCCTCCCCCTCCTCCTCTCC
>JAFHBW010000372.1:0-37532 GCA_019022765.1 Westerdykella sp. P71 | reverse complement strand
TCATCCAAACCCTTTGGAGCCTTATCGAATCCAAACTGTTACCAGGCATCTGCAAGCTTTGCGCGGCCATTACACTAACCACTTATACAAAAAAAGGTGAGGGCCAAGACGCGAGCCGAAGTGCTAAGGAATCACCAATTAACGCACCCAACAGATGCCACGTTCTGAGACACGGCACCAGGATCGGACAAGCGCGGGCATGATGCATTGCACTACCTGGCTCGGAACAGGCGAGCCGTGTGACATAAAAGCGATCTGAATTACCCAGAAAGGATTTGAGATGATACAGTATTCGCGTTTTAGACCGTGATTACTACGTGGTCACGATGATTCTGTTTACGCCTATCCCACCCTGCGGCCTTCTCCGCCGTGGAGAGGTGATGGGAATTGCAAATCGAACTGAATGGGCAAATACTTCTTTGATGACTCGTAAAAGTCTCAAAACGAGCCCTTTGTGTCGGCATGCTCTCCAGTAGATAGCTGGAAACTGCTATACCAAAACCTGCTAATATCCCCTGGACATTCCCCACATCTGCCTCTTGTGACCAAAACAAGGTATACCACACCCTTCAACACCAGAAATTTGTGGGCCTGGCGGCTACAGACAGCATGTCCTTCACACGTCGTCCTCTCCCGTGCCGACACACCACCGGCTGACCGAATATTCTCCCAGCAATGCAGCAGTCCTCTCCCTACAACTGGTCAAGTTCCACACTAATTCCAGCATCACTGCTAGCGGTGCCCTCCTCGTTAGCGCCCGGCCTCTCAGGAAGCAGCGCCATGCCCGGGCCGAAACTGGCTCTGCAGCTTCCAGATGGTGAGTGGTCGTTGCGGCACAGCAGTTGGTGTGCCCCATCCGTGACGCGTCTTATTCGCCCGGGAGCCGACGAAGCTATGAGGCACAAGACTGACGTGCAGATTGCCATTTAGCTTCATTGTCTACGCCGCGATGTTGCGTGGAGGAGAAAATGATACATTTGAGGGTTGGCGCCGATGAAAGCGTGCGGCGCGGTAAATCCTTTGATCGGAATACGAAGAGTAGATGAGATGGACGAAGCTGTGCCTCCCTTTATCGAGCCACAGACGACTTCATTCATCTGATCTGATGCTCCCATATCGAAGACCGGGATTTCGGGTACTTCCGGTTGGTGCGCGTATGCTTGAGTCTTGAGGCCTCGCCGCTTTGCTCAATTTCCAGATAATCACCTACAGCTTGGTGCGAGACGGCCGAATTCTCGACTGCAGATTGTCAATTTCCGGGTTGTGGAGCCGTCAACATTCGTAGCTACTTGATGGGATCCCACTAAACGCAACATCTCTGCCGATAACACTCTTCCCATTTCTGCTTGCATCCAATAATGGCATGCTTTTATCCGGTGAACAGTGCGATGGAAGTCGCTCAAAGCAGGCATCCAGAAGGATTCATCCCTTGGGCAGGATGTCAGTGGCGTCGTGGCGGCGACCTGAACCGGTTCAGGGCGAGGTATCCATCTCGCTGGTCTTCAAGCCTACGATAGTAACGATACAGGAGATGGCTCAAGGCCGAGCAGCATGCGGGCTTGAAGTTCGGTCTCCGATCTGCAGCCTGCATATGGGTTGACGAGAACGGCAAAGTGATAATGTCTTACTGATTGTTCTCCTCCCTTGCCATCTGCACCTTTTGAGTTTCACTGCTCCAACAATGCTCTTTCATCGTGCCATCTTGGCCACGGATCAGCGTTCTCTGACCGATTCAAGATCCAGTTTCTTATTCCCCGCAAAATACACATTCATGATTCATCTCGCAGCGGGACCTTGCAGATGGAATACCCGTCACACGACACCAGGTCATCCTTGAATGTGAAAGCCATCGCTAACGCCATGTCCGTAAAATAATAGCCTCCGACCCATGAGGGGTGAATAAAGGATGAGAGGGCCATTAGGTGTAAATGGTGTGGTTTCTTGCTAAAGTGTACCGGAGATGGCGCACGCCCCAGGAGAAAGGCGCATCATCTCAAACTCTTCGATGCTGCAGGCGTATCTAACGGCGTGTACCTATCATGCTACACACTCATGGTTTTGTGGATGGATGGCCGCGCTGAAAATGCTGCTGGGAGCATCCGCAGTTCCCTCCGTACCTGCAGTCAGCAAACGGACTGAAGCAGCCCCAGCAGTTACCAGGCAGACATGATCTTGCCAGCGGTATCGCGTTCGCCTGCTCAACGAGCCTAGAAGCTGGTTTCCAAAGGCCTGAAAGCTAAGGCGAGCACGACAGGGCTGCATTGCATAGCATCAGTGTCAGCAGTCGTATGGACTTTGCCCATATGTACGAGCGAAAAACCCATACCCGGCGGAGGCCTACCGCACTATCATGTGTATATTGTACTTGAAACGTTTCAAAGATCTGTAGCGCATGAAAATGCCTTGCGTCTTATTCCGTGGGGCAGTGTTTCGCAAGACTGCTCCCCACTTGACCACCCGTCGCATGGGTCAGGCTATCCCACGTGCGGGCAGGATCCATCCCCTTGCGAATGATTTCGAAGAATGCAAGCAGGACAAGGATGGTCTCTGAATAGGAAGACTGGGGACTTGGAAGGTAGTGCCGAGCTGACAAGTCTGTGCAGCATGCAAAGGCCAGTCTGTTTTCCTGTTTTGTGACAACAAACCTGTCGGCGGCTTAGAAGAAGAGATATGGAACATACGCTCCAGTTGTTCGGGACAACTCTCTTGCAAGACGGCAAGTTCCACTTTAAAGATAAGGCGGCCAGTGTATAGAAATTTCGAAAGAGCGGAGTGGGCCGCGAAGGATTCCCGTGCAGGCCTCGTCATCTTTCGGGGCGAAACGATACCGCCCAGCCTCTGGCGGCGTGCGGCCGCATGGTATAATCGGCTCCGTTCACTTTCTTACTTGAGAAACATAGTCTGAGTATATCTTCCAACCATCTGGGAGTGTCCATGTACTTGGAGAACCCATGCTCTTGAATCAATAGCTCTTTAAATGAGATGTTTCAGCGCCACACGAAAGCTCTGCGACTTCCCAGAACAGTGGCCTATATCGCGGGGAGAAGATTACTAAATACCGTGCCCTTGAGCTGAAGGAAGTTGGCACAATTCCACCCCATGGAGACGGGTCCAGATCTCATAATACCGTGCTCTATGTGACTGGGGCCGGCTTGAACGACCTAATAGGGTCATTTCGTGGCAGAAATACGAATAAATGTACCCCTCATTTGAATGCGACAGATAGAGAGACTTATGAGACTGGAGGAGATGCACAGGTGATGACAGGTACAAGCAAAGATCGATGACCACGCTTGTTCTCGACTAGGTTAGTGTATCCACGTGGGGTCCGCGGACTTAACGGGGATAATCCTCGGCTTCAAGCTCTGTGCAAAGAGCTACGCATTCGTCATCGCTGCATAGTGAACAACAAAACCCGTTCACCGTTCTTCCACTTTCTTTATATTAGCATGAGTATAGCCCTACCTCGCCTGTTACGGTTGCAAAATCAGCTCTCACGACCAATTACACACCAATTGAGGACTCCAAAAAGACATCTCGGTACAACATCAACGATGGCCAAGTTCACCATCAACTCTACATATCGTCTCCCATCAGGATATGAAATTCCGGTTTTGGGTTACGGCGTTTATCAAACCCCCGCAGACATCGCCTCGGACGTCGTGCAACACGCTCTCAAGGTCGGCTACCGCCACGTGGACTCCGCAGTAGCATACCGCAATGAAGCAGCATCTGCAGAAGGGATGAAGAAGTCCGGGATCCCCCGAGAGCAGCTTTTCTTCACTACAAAGATTCCGCCTAAGGATATGACTTACGAGAACTCGAAGAAACATATTGAAAACACGCTTCAAGTCACTGGTTTCGATTACGTCGATTTGTATCTCTTGCATTCTCCGTACGGAGGCAGGGAAAACAGAATTGGGGCCTGGAAAGCATTAGTGGAAGGTGTAGAAGCGGGGGAGATCCGATCCATTGGTGTCAGTAACTATGGTGTCCGCCATCTAGACGAACTTGAACAGTATATCAAGAGCACTGATGAGAAAGAAGGAAAGGGAAAAGGAGGTGTTCTCAGCGTCAACCAAGTTGAACTCCATCCTTGGCTCGCAAGAAAAGATATCGTCGAGTGGTGCGAGAAGAGAGGTGTGATTCTTGAGGCCTATTGCCCGCTTGTGCGGGCTACGAAGACGGACGACCCAGTGTTGGTACCTCTTGCGAAGAAGTACGGGAAGACAACAGCGCAGGTATTGCTGAGGTGGAGCTTACAGAAGGTATGTACTGCTTGTTTGCGAGAATTCCGTTGCTCTCCTTGCTCACCGAATCTCTAGGGCTTCGTTCCTCTCCCGAAATCGGTTACAAAGTCCCGTATCGAGGAGAATGCACAGATATATGACTTCGAGCTCACCGAAGAGGAGATGAAGACGCTCGACCTTGGAGTATACGAGCCTTGCGCGTGGGACCCGACTGTCAGCCAGGATTAGAAATCGGATCGGCTACTGCAGCAATGGAAGGCATTTCGAGAAGAACAATACTCTGCACGCACGGTCACATCGATGAACGCTTGAAATTGAGATTGGGCTGCTATTGATTTCAATGACCCTTTCAGGAGTCTCTAACGCAGACAATCAACAACAAAAGCTGAGAAAACAGAAATTCAGATCATCATTTCAATGTGCCCCGAACTTTAACGCCAATCTCTAACCGCCTACCTGATGCTCATGTAAAAGGATAAACCGGAATGTAAACGCCACCGTTCTGCTCAATAAGAGTCCTTTGCCCCCCTCATAAATAGAACCCAATTATAACCGAAAAAGGACCTCACAAGTACGACCACCAAAGACTTCTCCTTCAACCTACCCTCTCCGCCTCCAAATCTATCCGCAGCACCCATCGGCAAACCATCTCAATTGTATATTTGACCTCCCCAATATCCATCCCGTTGGTCGTCTTGCCCCCGTCCCACTTAATGCCCACGATCTTCCCGGCACCCTCCCCTCTCAAATCAATCACGACGAACAACTCCGCGACCTTCAACCCCGTCCAACTGCGATGGAAATGCACCTTTAGCTTCCCAGAATGGTCAGGTCCTTCGCTGTATATAAACCACTTGTCTTCCATTTCTTCGGGCCGGAAACCTTGGACGAGGGCGTAGACTTGATCGGGAGTGAGAAAGATGTTCCAGGGGGTGGTTTGGATATGAGGGGAACGGGGAAAGAGAGTTGTGGAGACGTCCGTAGGGAGGACACGGGTTCTCCTTTCCAAAGGCGTGGAATTCCCGGAAGTTCGGGAGGCCGTGGATGGTGGGGATGGCGTTGGTGAAGGAGTGAGGAGGCGCGACGTTGGGATTTGGACGTCTATTCGTCGCATTTGTCCGATCATGCGGGGTGATCCTTCATCGTTGCTACTTGGATACTCTCTGCTCACTTCGCGTCGGTCCATGATGTGGTTCTGATTTCGCCCATTGAATTCCGGTCTTCTTGCTGTCTCAGTCGTGCGTTTCTGAAGCTTGTGTCGTCCCGACAATTCTGCTGACTGCTGTTGCTCGGCCCTCTCCATCCTTTTCCTCGTCGAAAACCTCCGCCATAGCGAAGTCGACCTTTTCAGCACCGAATTCTGGGCTTCTTGATCCATGAGTTCCCGGTTCAACTCCGACAGGCTTCGACTTTTCAAGTCGCGAAGGCGCAACAAAGACTCTCAGAGGAGAAAGCAAGTGAGAAAGCCGACCCCAACGCGAAACCTCAGCCTTTAGGTCCCCTATAACCGGCCCACCCCACTACTGCAGGAGGACGCGCGAGCGTCATGGTTGCTTGCAAAGCCTCGACTCAGCCGCAGTGTTCTTTTTTAAGACAAGGTCGCTGCTGATCCGGATGCCAAGGACCTTTGGCGAGCGATGGCGTGGGGCTGGGGACGCCTATACGATAACGCCAGTGGATTGCCACTCTTTGAGTGGTGGAGTCCCGCTATGGACGAAGGTGGTGATCAAAATGTTTAATGCTGAGTGGTGAAACGACCTCGGAGGGTCGTGGTGGGGGCTTGGGTCGTCCTGGATCCTCGCAAGGGCGTGCACGGACGGCGGGGGAATTGTTTCTTGAAGAGATTGTTTCTTCTTGAACACTTCAGTATTCGTGAGAAGCTGAAACTACGCGATTATCTCCGTATTGCGCCTCATATTAAATCAGCTAGTAGCAGGAAATGAAGATGATTGGAGTGACAGCCTTGGTACCTTCGGATGCTCTTGACCTCAACAGCACAATTTAACTAGGAGCACTGAGGAAAGAGAACACATAAAATACAAATGCGGCAGGCGATGATTGAGGCTCTGCAAATACTACCAGAAATATAAATCCCCTTCACGGCTTTTAAATATTGGTGATACGACCAGATGAAGAACCGGCATCCACTTCACCCTTGAACTATGCCCAGTGCCACAGCGCCAACAGGCGGGTACTGGCTCAGCATCAGTGCTCATGGTACTGAATTACGTGAACATTAACGCCCGCCTCTCAACCAATGGTCACGTGCTGTATATTCAGCCAGCCCACCATGCGCACTTCGTGCCGCATAGAGCTGAGCCTCATGTCTTCTCCGTCAGCGCACAGCTTTTGAAATACACCCAGTCAACCAAATACAGCCGCTTAAAGAATTGGACCCCTCTCGAGGTCAACTTGATGCTTCAGACTCTCCCTTGCCTTGCGAACTTTAGCACAATTTACAAGGGAGACATAACATTCTACTTCTCAAATCCCTTTCACTCCAGTAAGAATGGATCTTTTCGATGGCAAAGGGGATGTCTTTCTCATCGAAAGATCTCTGACAAAGGCATATCTCTACCTATCTTGGCACATGTAATCATACTGATCATTTCAGGGTGCATTAAAAGAAATCGTTACGGAAGACTTCCTTCGTCATCACACTTGGAAGGACGAGGTTGGTTCTCTTATACGTGCTTACTTTCCATTGCCGTTGTTACTGATCATTTAGTTGGCGTCGGGATCACCGCAAATGGCACATCTTTATTCTAATCTCCCTGCCGAAGAAGGCCCTGTCGAAGAGAATCTTACGATGATGTGACGGGCACCTCGAACATCACGCTTGAGACGTCTTTTAACAGTATGCAGTGTTTCTATACGCAAATTCGACCCACCCGTTGCATCGCTCCTTCCTTTACCGATGTCTGAGAGCGTTTTCCGTCAACTATCGCAGCAATTACATGTGCCCCATATATATTTACCAATTCTTCAAAGACGAACATCATTACATACAAAAGCCGGCCCTAGGATTCATTCCCGCGAAGGCGGTTTGGATGATGACATCTGTGAGAGTGCCGAATATGGATGAAAACCGTCTGATTATTGACAATGAATATAGGTTTCATCGTGCATTCAAATATGAACGCAAACTTCTGGTATGCAGCTTCATTCAGGTATAACATCAAGACGCGCAGAATGTTTGCTTTCATCCATTGTATGGTTTCACCCAGTGTCGACAGCTTCCTCCGCCGGATAGAGAGTGACTCGTCCGGAGCTCTGATAACCTTTTGGATGATTCCCAGCATTCTCTCCGAGTACGCGCTTAATTTATGGCTAACGCTCGAGGACCAACATTATGCAACAATCAACCGACTGGAGAGGGCAACAGGAGTGATAGATGACAACGGGAAACCGGCAGACCTTGAAACAGCGGATCTTACGAAACTCACCCGAGACGTGAATTGGGTAATCACAAGTTTGGACTTTCTTTCATACGATTTCGACACTTTACGCCCAATGTTCCACTTTGTCAACGACACCGTCCGCCTATATCGCGAGAAGACTGAAGCTCTAAACCCATCCAACACCCATGCCTCCCAGGTTGAGCGAGCCGTACTCGAGAAGCATGCCTATCTTTGTGCTTGGATCGACGGGATGGACAAAAGATGTAAATACCTTTTACGGCGAGGCCAAGGACAAGTCCAGACAGTAAGGTCCCAGCGTCATTGTTCGCCGTTATTTGGTCTAATTTATCCCAGATCTATAGCTTAACCGCGCAGAAAGACAACGTCCTCAGTCGAAAGCTCACGGAAGCCTCAATCAAACAAACAGAAGCGAGCCAGAATCTGGCAAAAACATCTACGGACTTGGCCATGATGACATCCCGAGACAGCACAGTCATGCGCACTATTGCAGCTGTCACCATATTTTTCCTGCCTGCTACGTTCACTGCTGTACGTCCTGTGCTCAAGTTTGGCAATAATCCACGAACTAACTCGAGCCAGACGTTCTTTAGTACCACCTTCTTTGATTTCCATGGCGACCAAAACTCCAACGTCGTATCCTGGTGGTTGTGGCTATACTTTGTGATTACAGTTGCTCTGACTGCTGCCGTTCTAGGCGGATGGTATTATTACGCGAAAAGAAAAGAGGCGGAGTTACTCAAGGCTTTTGCGACATCCGAATCAAAAGATCACTGAGCTTAGGACAGGTTTGCTGTGGTCATCGTTCACACTGAAATCCCACTGACACAATTCGGGAGTCATATCATTGATACACCGTATTCTCTTTGTCATTCTAAAAAAGATATGGCGTATATTTTCATTTCGAATCTACCTCTATACATAATGCACAATCACCAGAACCATCGCAACACCGTTCCAACTGCACAGTACCATTACACACCCTACACTACCCTACCCATTCCAACCCATCCCCCACTGTATCATCTAAAATGCATACACATCAGTGGAGACAATGACATCTAAGTAAACGCATAAGACCCGCTAAACGAAACAAACCCCATCCAAAAACCCAATCATTCCCATCCTCATCAGTCGTGAGTACAAAAGAGCGCAGCTATAAAAAAAGCGGGGAGAGAAGAAGAAGAGGCAGGAGAATAAAAATCATAGTTGACATGCGGGAAGAAGGAGAGAACCGCATCCAACACCAACACCCTATCCAAGAAACACCGGCCGGACCCACTCATGCACATATGCTCATGCCCAAACCAACCATCCACCACCATCAACACCTATCCCGTACCCGACAACCCCCCTACTCATCCCGATAGAACTTCTTGAATATCAAATGCAAGAAAAGATTAACATTCAACCTCACACACCCTGTCCCACCACCATCCTTGCCCTCCCCAAACAGGTTCATAAACTGATGATTATCAAATTGCGCCTGCAACAGCCCATCAAGCGGCACCTCTGCAAATGCGCCGGGAATCATCATGCTACCCTGCGACCCCTGGATCTCAAACACACCAACCGTATTAGAGCTGATGGTAATGTCAAGGCGGTCCCATTGCCGTTCGTTGTACCCTTGCCAGGAGACGAGGATGCCTTTCTCGGCGAGGTTGCGGGCGGAGTATTTGAAGGAGCCAAACCGGTATTCGCGGCCGGCGCGTTGGAGTTCGCGCATGTGGTTGTATTGACGGGTGAATGGGAGCAGGAAGCGGCGCTTGCCGCGTTTGTTTTGGAGTGTGACCATGGCTTGCTCGATGTAGTCGTTGTATGATTTGAGCTGCTGGTCGAGGTAGTGTGCTTTTTCATCAAGAGCCGCAAGAGTAGCGCGAACTCCTTCCAGTTCCCTTGCCCTTTGGATGCGACGGCGATGTTTGGTGCGGATGTCGACGGCAATGGCGTTGAGGAGGTCTTGGTAGTTATTGTGTTGCGAAAGGCGACCGGCTCTTTGTAGGGTTAAGATATTCTCAAGAGCGCATCGTTTGAGTGTTGGATAGTCGAGATCTAGGACACTCGTTGATGACATATCTGTGGTGTAGGTGGAGGCGGCGGATGAGCGCAGGTTACGGTTTCGATCTCTTCTCTGCGCCGCAAGTTCTTCTCGTACAAGAGCATCCCATCGAGCCTCATCATCTGGTGTTATCGGCCGGCACATAATTTCTGTGAGGTTGGCACCAGACTGAATTCGGATGATGTAGAGCACATATCGCTTTGTCTCCATGAACAGAGCCTTCACTTCAGCGTCCGGATCTAAAGCAGTCAGTATCAGCAAACCGATAGGATGGGTCCGACTTACCTTCTTGTTCATGGAACTTGGGGTTTAGCGTCAATGTAATCTCCGTTGAGCTGACGTGCAACAGCTCATTCTCGTTGTTCTTCGCACTGCCAAGTTCGCGAATAACCTCGCGAAGTGGATCGTCTTGGGAAGGGCATAGTATCGGAAGATCATCCACCACAAGGTTGTGGATTGCAAAGATGTCAGCTAATTTGATGTACAAAGTCGGTTTAGTCCGCGCGTATAGGTCGTTGAACACGTCGATGTCGAACTGAGCCTCTGCGTCACGGACATTGATCACTGTAAGGCGAGTCAGCTCTGTTTCACCGTCACATTGGGGTTAGTTGGGCTTACAATTTGACCATATATCTTGCAATCTATCGATCGCTTCGGTAATATAGCTGTTGAGAGGTTGAAGGTAGACATTATCACCGCCAAACAACCTCCCGACAGCCACCTGACCCAGTACTTTGGCCACTTCTCCCAAGTTTCTGTTCATCAGAGGAGACAGAGCCCGATCAACCACTCCCCAGTGTTGTGGCTGCAGCAAGGCAGGTTGCAAGTACTGCTTCCAAACCCAGTGACCTGCTATCTGAAGAAGTTGTTCCTGTGGCTCTTGAGGGAATCTCCCTCTCAATTCCTCAAAAATCTGCTGCGCGATGTAGCGAACGCCGTAAGGCATCTTGTGGAGAACCTCCTCGAATATGGCGAAGAATTGATCAGCGATATCCCTCAGATCTTGAAGATGGTGGATGAAGGTCTCACGAGTCTCGGGGTCTTTGATCGCTTGGTCTCGCGACACGTTTGGATCGCGATGACTCCGTCGACCGGTTCGAAGTTCTTCGTTGTTTATTGCTGAGCGGTAGATCTGCATGGGGTCGCTTTCCAGATCCAGAGCTTCGTTTTCGATGATATTTTCCTTGATGAGCGGACCGAAGACGTCCTTCAGGTATTTCCGGTCACGCGGAGAGCGAACGAAACTGCTAAACAACTTCATCCAGAAGAAGTTCCCACGCGTATACTCCTGCACCGTGGTACATGCCTCAATTTCCTCTTTCAGAGAACGAGCCATGAGCTTCAGCAGATAGTATTCTTCTCTTCGCTTTTGAGCAAGACCGAATAGACTCATGGTCAACTGTTCGATGCGCTTTGTATCTTTCTCGGCGAGAGCCTGTTCCCGTATCCGTCTGAACAGACGAGCCATGTATTGTGGTTGCGTTTGGAGCATGAAGAAAAGCTCCTGGTAGTGTTCCAATTTCCTCCGAGAATTCTTATTGAGCGCTTTGAGATCAAACGGGTCCTTTGAGGAGATATCTTTGCTGCTGAGAAGCGCGCCGACGTGGCCACCGAAGTGTTTTTGATGCTTCACCACTTCGTCTAGGGTAATTTTGTTCTTGACGAGCAGTGCGATTTTGATGTCCAGTTGATCAATGTACTGTTCCGCGAGCTCGTTCTGTCGGACATGTTGTACGACAGTCTTGCGCAGGCGTTCGAATTCTGGACCATGTTAGTAAAGGCGTATTGCCAGGCGTATTAGTGACACGTACCTATCTCCTCGTCGAAATCGATGTCGCTGTCATTGAGAAGGTGCACAAAGTTTTTGACGGTCGAGACTGGTGGGTTCTTTCCGCTGGTCAAGCTCTTATAAGCCTCTCCTTGCTGTCGGCCACGGACGAAACTCTGGATTTTGATGACCTTCTCCATGTTCTCCTGGTAGAACTTCTTCTTCTCGGCAAAATGCCGCCTGACCATCATGCCGCGCGCAAGGGTCTGCAACTCGACAATGGCTTCTTCGTGATCTTCAACCTGAGCTAACAACAAGCCTATCCGCATACGGTGTACCATGCCACGAGCGTAGGCTTGCAGCTGAATGATCTCCGGCTCTTGATTGTTGAGTTCGCACAATAGCTCATATGTACGCTGACGTTGTACATAGCCCCGACATGACGACTGTAAGTCGACAATAGTGGGGATCTGTGCCTGTAATGCCTTGAGGTCAGAGAAATATCTCTTACGGGACAAGAAACCGCGCATATCAGACTGCAAAGAAGTAATACAGGGTTCCTGATCTTTCAGCTGAGCGAGAGTATGGGCAACCTCGGACCGAATTTGCCTAGCTCTTGCAACAGATTGCAGATCTGTGATTTGAGACTCCTCTGCCTGCAGAGCCTCCTTCAATTGCTTGACGAAAGCTCGAGCAGAATTACCTCGAATCTTGGAGTGGAGGTAAGACCATTCAGGACCAGTGCTTACCAGTGACTGAAGCGTTTCCGTGTTACTTTTCCTGGCTATTAGCCCCCTAGCGGCGGCCTGCAATAAGGTCACAATGGACTCGTGCTGTCGTAAGCTCTCCTGATCGGCTCTGAACGATTGACGCAGAATCGTGGCTCGGCATGCTGCTTGGAGCTGCACGGTGGCCTCCTCACTCTCCTGAAGCTCGGAGATTTGGCGATTGAGTTGCTGCCGTACAAGAGCACCGCGTGCCATGGCCTGGACCTGCAAAACACCGGTTTCCGCAATGCGAGTCTGTTCGTATTCGCGGTCCACCTTGAGACGATTGAGAGCACCCCGGATTGCTGCTTGAAACTGGCGAATACCGTTCTCGTGACGCTGTATACGTGACTTGATATATTGTACTTCGGATCTTGCTTTGCGACCACGGAAAAGGCTCTGAATCTGGGTCACCTGGTACTGCTTATCTCTCCAGTATTCTTCTTCTCCGCGTAATCTCGATCGCATCAGGAATCCCCTTGCGGCACTTTGGAGTGTGATGGCGAATCTCCGCATATCCAGTCGATAGGTCGCAATCTGCCGTGCCCAGTCTCCTCGTATGCGCGATTGCAAATCCACGATTGCGTCTTCGTGGTCCCATAGCTGCTGCATTAGATTGCCGAGACGTATCCTAAGCACTGCGCCTCGAATTTGCGCCTGAAGGTCCAGTATGATGGGTTCTAGTTCGGACAGCTCGCGATCGATCCGGTCCTCCTCGGATTCCACAGGCTCGGGCTCGGGCTCGACTGCGAAGTTTGCCTGCATGCCGGAGAAGTTGGGCATGCTGACGCCGGCATTGTCAAGGCCCTTTTGCATTGCTTCTAGCTCATGATCTTCAAAGTGAAGCTTGCCCACGAGGTTACCGATGCGAAAGTCAACCATACCCTTCCGAAAAAGCAGCCATGAGAGAGCATGAATGCAGTAGATGACCTTGGGGACGTTTTTCTTCTCGTAAAGATCGACGAGTTCGAATCTGAACAGCTCCGGAAGGTCTACCTCGGCTAGGAACTGGAAAAAGTGTGCGTAGTTATTCGAGTGGCGATATTGCAATTTGGGTGCTCGGAATATCCGAAGGGGTTGGCCTTTGATCGCTTGAACGATTTCTGCTAGGGTCACCCCATCACGTAGCGCTTCCTCTAACTCTACGATCGGCGGTATGTCCTTGTTGATGATATCTTCTATCCATTCCTTTGCTTCTCCAATGTGGCAGAGATACTCGTAGGCCTGTAAGAACTGTCGCTGTTGGTCCATCCAGTTTCTGCTGGCCCATCCTGAAGTTGACTTTTTGCGCATGGAATCAGAGCGCTGAAGCCTTCTCCGTCCATGCAAGCCGACAACTTCCTGCTCAGGGGATTTTATAGTGAAGTCATCTTCTGAGGCGGACTCCGCAAATTTCGATAAAGTGCGGAGGTATCCAGTGGATGATTTGCTTAGGCTTTGCAGGTCAGGTCGCTCGAGGTGGGTGGTGGGGCTTGGGCGTTGGTGTTCCCGAGTGGGTGCTCTGATGGAGTCTGAACGAGATATGGCCATCGACAAGGGGCGAGGCTTTGGCGGAGGAGAGCCCGGGGAGTCATAGTTGACAGGACGCATGGCTTCGACACTCTGTGACCGGGTATGAGTAGGGGTGGGGCTGGGGGGCGTGTAGGGGCGTGAAGGTTTATCGGCGACTATCGACGGCTGATTTTGGGCCGATGGTGGAAGGGGGCGCAATGCCTTTCTCATGCTCATGTATGTGCTGCCAGGGCTCATGTCCTTCGACTCGAAGTAATTCTCCGTCCGTGACTGGGTGAGAGCGGTACCATCGCTGACCCCACGACGATGGCCGTAAGAGGGCTTCGTTGGGGATCCTGTCGCGCCATTACTAGAAAGCGTGCTTGACCTGCTTGGGGGGTATCCGGAGGAGTTGCTAGAGGCAGTCGATGTCTGGCGCAAAGGAGACGGCGACGTCGCCTGGTGTCCCACCCGTGTTCGCGGACTGTAGGTGTAGCTCATGACCAGAGATTGTTTTGAGGATGTTCACACCAGGTTCGGCACGGCATGCGTGGTACGGATTGACGGGTCGGAAGCGTAGTTCTCGTCGTGGTGGAGGATCAAAAGGCCGTTCTGGCGACCCGATGATACAAAGTGTATTGCAAGGCGCCTGCGCGCAAATGCGTCGCAACGGAATGAACCTGCCGCACGGTGGAGTTTAGGGAAGAATTGTCCGCGCCAGCACAGAGAACTGAACGCTAAGAAAAGAAATGAGGAATTCGTAAGGCGCCTGCGGATGGGGTGGAAGCTGGAATTGAAGATGTGGTCTGGGCGGCTGAGCGGTGTTTACCGTTGGGCACGTGTGTTGTCGTTGCCATGGGCGATACGCCAAGACTCTTCCCAGAGCTCTTCCCGCCTTGCTTTTGGCTGGCTGTCGGCAGTCATCTTGCATTGCCGTGCCGCGGAACATGTCGCTTCCACCCACCCAGTCTCGAGGTGAGCATTTGTAGGCTTCATTTGCTTCATCTCCAGCGCCAGCTCCTCCACGCACATTTGAGCTTTGTCGCGTTCGGCGATGCTGAGGTCCGATGTCGCCTAAGAGAGATCACGTGACGCGCTATTGTAATCGATAGCACGGACCACCGTCTCGAATCCCCCACAAAATTTCTCTCGCCCCCCGAATTCTTCTGCTCTTGGGAAAAGTTTCACACTTTTGCCCGGCCAAAGTTTTTCGCTTGACTTGGTCTATCTCTCTCTGTCTCTTTCTGCCAAGTCATTCTCCTCACTTCTTCAACTTCTCTGTCCCTCGAGAAGCCCATAATTTGGCCACTATGCCCGCCACCAACGGAAACTCACTGGTCAACGGCGACACCGTGGACTTTCGCAATGCGAGAAAAGTGCTACAGTCTGAGTACGCGGACGGCGATGGCATCTCTGTGACCGACCTTATCAACTCCAAGGTTAACGGAGGCCTGACTTACAATGATTTCCTCATGCTCCCTGGATATATTGGTACGCAGAGCACAACTCAATCCAATTCTGTCCGCTGATGGCAAAGTCAAGGCTTCGCTGCCTCCGAAGTTTCGCTTGATACCCCCATTACCAAGAGAATCGCCCTCAAGACTCCCTTTGTCTCCTCTCCCATGGACACTGTTACGGAACATAACATGGCCATTCACATGGCGTTGCTTGGTGGCTTGGGCGTCATCCACCACAACTGCTCCCCGGACGAACAGGCCGAGATGGTCCGCAAGGTAAAGCGTTATGAGAACGGCTTCATCCAGGACCCAGTAGTCATCTCCCCCAAGACTACCGTGCAGGAGGCGAAGGCCTTGAAGGAGAAGTGGGGCTTTGGTGGTTTCCCCGTGACAGGTCCGTATGCATCATTTCCTCTACGACCCCACCTTCTCCGATGACATGATGAGCAAACTTACCCTTTTTAACTTTCGTTCATCCGCAACGATTCCGTCGTGCTGTGGAACAATGGAGATTTCTGTCTGAATTCACAATGTCCTTCCTTTCCGCTCAACCAGTACATGCTTGCGCTCGCGCTAACAATGCTTGTGCACAGAGAATGGAACGCTTAGGTCCAAGCTCATCGGAATCGTTACTCCCCGCGATGTGCAATTCCACGAGAACCTGGATGATCCGGTCACCGCTGTCATGTCCACCGATCTCGTCACCGCGCCACAGGGCGTCGATCTCAAGGAAGCCAACCAGATTCTCAAGGCGTCCAAGAAGGGCAAACTCCCCATTGTCGACGAGGACTTCAACCTTATTGCACTGCTCTCTCGGTCCGATCTGATGAAGAACCTGCACTACCCGCTTGCTTCGAAGCTCCCGGATTCGAAGCAGCTCATTGCGGCTGCTGCCATTGGGACGCGCCCGGCGGATAAGGACAGGCTTCAGAAGCTGGTTGATGCCGGACTTGATATCGTTGTCCTCGACAGCAGCCAAGGAAACAGCATCTACCAGATCGAAATGATCAAGTACATCAAGGAGAAGTACCCTGGGCTGGATGTGATTGGTGGCAACGTGGTTACCCGCGAGCAAGCTGCGGCTTTGATCGAAGCTGGTGTTGACGGTCTCCGCATTGGTATGGGCAGCGGAAGCGCTTGCATCACTCAGGAGGTCATGGCTGTTGGCAGGCCACAGGCCACTTCCGTCTTCAATGTTGCACAGTTCGCCAAGCGATTTGGGGTGCCTTGCATTGCAGATGGCGGTATTCAGAACGTTGGCCACATCGTCAAGGGTCTGGCTTTGGGCGCCTCTACCATCATGATGGGCGGTCTGCTTGCAGGCACCACCGAGTCCCCTGGTGAATACTACGTCAGCCATGATGGCCAGCTTGTCAAGGCCTATCGTGGCATGGGTAGCATTGACGCAATGGAGGACAAGAAGGCCGGTGCTGGCTCCAAGGACGCCAAAGCTAGCAATGCTGGCACTGCCCGCTACTTCTCCGAGGGAGATCGCATCCTGGTTGCTCAGGGTGTATCTGGGTCCGTACGCGACCGCGGCTCCATCACCAAGTTCCTGCCATATCTCCAGGCCGGCGTGCAGCACTCTCTCCAGGATATTGGAGTGCAGAGCCTGACCGAGCTGAGGGAGGGTGTCGTCAACGGTACTGTGAGGTTCGAGCTGAGGACCGCGAGTGCTCAGGCTGAGGGCAATGTGCACGGTCTGCACAGCTTCGAGAAGAAGCTATACTCTTAATATCTTGGTCTAGTTGCATAGAATTGGCGTCTGGGAGGATTATTGGGTTTAGTTTTTGATGTTAGGTACTGGTGTTCTACGTCTAGAGAGGTTGGGCTTAAAAGTGATGAGAGCATGACGGTGCCGTTCGCAATGAAATTTATGATTCCAAATCACCTTGTCATTTTGTTTCTCTCTGATAGTGCTATTGTCGTGGTGTTCCTCCCTCAGTGTTGTCTTGACTCTTGTGCGCTGCGTCACTACTCCGCCGGGAGACTTTGTCCAACCTCGGCATCTCCAAGCTCCCCCGCGGCTCACAAGCTCACTCAACCACCATAATGGCGGTTGCTCGTGTCGCATCCAACCGTCGCGTCCGGGCATACTATGCCAGTGCCTCGTTCCTTTCGACCCCTCTCGCTGGTTGACAGGGTACTTCTACGACCTCTTGCCGCCTCTGAAACCTGTGCCCAGAGGGAGCCCAGGATACCTACTCGTTCTTCACCTCTGACATTCGGAGTTCCACAACGCAAGATGAGCACTCCAGCAGACCATAAGCCGATGAAGAACCCTCCGAAGGTTCCAGCGGTCCCTCGTCCTAGTTCTAGGTATGTTGAATACGTTCAATTGCTACTAGAACCCACCGTACTCACTATCCATCCAGTGTGCTTCTCATATCCCCTACCAACCAGATCCTCCTCCTCCACCGCGTCAAGACCTCCTCATCATTCGCCTCCGCGCATGTCTTCCCCGGTGGTGCCCTTGCCCCCGAACATGATGGCGAAGTTCCCCCGGTAGATTCCCCCCTCCGCCACCAAGACGGGCCCGCCTACCGCATGGCCGCCATCCGTGAAACCTTCGAAGAATGCGGCATCCTCCTGGCCAAACATAAAGACTCCGGCAAACTCTTCAGTGGAATCAGCGACGAGGAGCGAGAAGAAGGCCGGCGAGCGGTCCACGGCGGCAAAGTCGCCTTCAAAGCCCTCCTCAACCGCTGGAACGCAGTTCCGGACACCGAAGCGCTCATCCCGTTCACACGCTGGATCACTCCCCCCAACGTCCCCAAACGCTTCTCCACACAAATGTATCTCTACTTCCTCCCCATTGGCTCCGTCTCGCCCACAAAACACGCCTCTCCCGCCTCCACACCCCCCGCGTCCGGCCTCCCAGAAGAAGCTGAAATCGTCATCCCGAATCCCACCCATGACGGAGGAATCGAGCACACAGCCGCGAGATTCCTGCCGCCGAATAAGTGGATCGATCTCGCGCGCCAGAACCGCGTCATCCTGTTCCCTCCACAGTTCTTCCTGATGAACCTCCTGGCACCCTATCTTTCCCCCACGGTGACTTCGCCTTCTTCACCGATCCCGGATGCTGCGACTTTGCAGCAGGAGCGCGAGCGCTGCATGGAGTTCCTGAATACGCCGCGGACATATCACGGCGAGCCGGAGGTGCCGTTCGCGGAGGCGTGTATATCCCCGCTGGTCTTAGGGAAGGGACAGTATGGAGAGAATAAGCAGAGCGGGGTTGGCAAGGGTATAGATAAATCTACAGCGGTGCTGGATTTGTACAATCCCGGGAATGAGGTGAAGGGCCAGGGACTTGGGAGGAGAGGGCTCAGGGAATGGGTGGTTACGACGAAGTTCAAGAAGGAAGGGCCGCGGGATGTGGATATTAGGTTGAGGGATGAGGTGCTGGGTGTGCCCAGTGGGAAGTTGTAAATCATCGAGAGAAGTTTTGGGGGAAGGGAAACAGGCATAACATATAAAGTAAGGAACCGTTTGTTTTAGGCCATTATGGTGAGACTTTGAGCCTCCAAATAGAGTTATTTTACACTTCCGTTGGCCTCCTTCCCCGAAGTGAGGGGGTTTCTTAGATCTTGGGAGTATTTATAAACCGCATCTACTCATTCTTCCAGGAACAAGGTGCAACGGAGTGGAGTGGATTACAGCATCCCGATATCTCTATATTAGTGGAAAAGGTCAACTGCAACTATTCGGGCTTGAGGTAGAGCGGAGAGAAGTACATTGTAAGGAACCTAGAACGACTACAGTAAATCGTGCCGTTCGCTGGCCAATGTGTACATCTATGCCCAGGTTTTCTACATGGGACGTTAGTCCTTCATTGCACCCATCCAAGGTGTTTGAAGCTTTTCACCTTATCAGTGCAAAGGATGTGACACAAAGAGAGGCATTTCGCCATTATCACCATCTATAGAACCTCACAGTGGGAGTTGTGAGGTGTGACAGACATTCTAGACGTGATCTAAACCACCGGTCCCGTCTTCAGTCATCGTCCATGTTCTCATGCATCATGGCATCATCGCCAGCATCTATCTGAGCTTTCTCCATCTCCTTGATAACATCATCGATGTCAAACTTTGAATCAGACAAATCCAACTGTCCCAACTCATTGCACAAGCCGAACATCGACATTCCTTCCTCGTCAATGTCGTCCAGGTCTTCATCCTCCGAGTCATCCTGATGTACACCGCGCAGCATAACCGGCACTCCCCATTCCTCAGCATCAACATCCATTCCCGGCTCACTGAGAAGGAAGGATTGAGTGGGACACCATCCAGGAAACTTCGCAACCAGTCCTGCCAAAGCCTCACTATTCCTGATCTCTTGAGTGATAGTCGAGAGATTAAGCATCAGAATCTTCTTCTTGCTAGGATCGGGAAGGTCATGCCTAGAGAGGTAATTCTTGTAAGTCTTGTCACCATAGGTGTTCTTCTGGACACCAGCTGGGTTTGCCTTTTTCTGTCCATGTGAGCGCGACTTATGAGCCCTTTTCTTCTTTTTCGTCGCCTGCGCATCCGATGCATCTGTTTGGCCCATGAACTGGACAACTCTTGTGCGCATGCCACTGAACAACATGGTCGAAGGATCCAATGTCAAATGTGCGCCAAAAAGTGTGTAGATCCACATCATCAAAGTCGCTTGAGTCTGGCGGTTGACTTCGGGGGGGATTTCGCTCGTTTCGACCTGGGTGTTCCACATAGTTGCCGCTTTGTCCATATGAGCGGTACATCTGCTGTTGAGACGGCGAGTGTGGTCTATGCTGTAAAACCGATATTCGCTCGGGTCTTCTTGCAACCTTTCGACAAATCTGTTGCGCCAGTAGGTGGGAGAGCCGAGAATGGTCGGCATCGGTCCAAACCCAACAGTTTCCAGGCAAGCCAGAACATATGCGACTTCCAATGGTGTCGCTTTGCGTGCAATCCACCTTGCTATGCAGTCAAATGCTCGTGCCCGCGTCTGCTGGAAAAACAGATTGAAGTTCCGCTCTTTGTCCACGTTGCTGACGAAGTAAGACAGCAATACCCGCTTTTCCCACTTCTCGAGAGGAGTTTTGGTCTTGATGTAGTCGATGGCGGCGCCGCGGAAGCGAAGCTGGTCGCCGAATGTCACACCCTCATTCAGCTTCGTGCCGCTATCACTGGTCAGCATTGGAAAACATAATCAATTCCATGGGACTTACACAATATAAGGGTATGTAGGACTCATCTTCTCGATGTCCTCGATGGACTGCGCAAGCCGCAATGCCTTGGGAATCCCCTCCTGCTTCCGATCGAGCAGCTCATTCAGAACGGCTATATCCTCGTTAGGACGGACACCAAGCTCTATCCACTGGCTTCCGAGCTTGTCGTAGTCGCACGCATTGTAACCTTTAGACATGATGGCCGTAGATGCAGGGCGGTGCTTGAGAGTTGGGGATGTGGTTGGCACCTGGGAGGTGAGAATGGGAGGGCGAGGGGCCGAGGCGGTGAGAGTGAGGTTCGGTAGGCAAATTTGGCAAACGCAAGAAATTTTTTCCCCAGGAACACGGCGCGTACACAAGAAAAATAAAACTGACGGACGCAGAATCGTGTGGAAATTGCCAAGTGAGAAGTGATGTCATGTACGGTGTCTCGGTGAAAGGCAGCGGTGCTCTGTAACGAAGGAGAACCTGAGATGTTGAGGCTCTGGAGCTTACGTGTCTTTTTGCATGGTTCTATGTACGCCTGCTGTCGTGGTTCCGTGATGCTTGCTTATGGGGCGGTGTATAATGCATTGCCGTGAAACCCTTCAGGCTTCCATCCCTGGTGCCTGTCAAGCGCAATGTAGGGTTGAGAGCCGTTACCGCGCGGTCACCGCTATCCACCTTACCTCGGGCAGACCTGCTTAGCACCCAGGTTCGTGTCTAGTGTATGGAACGCAAGGAATTTCTGTAGGCTCTATATAATGTATTTGTGTTTCGCTATCCCCAACAGAATGAGAAAGGGTGCAGTGTAAAATCCCCCTGGTCTAGAGTTCGGCACTCTCACGATGTCGGACTCGGCAAGGTAAGGTATCGGCCCTTAGTCCAAATCTCATTCAAAACTTTTTTTAGCCAGTTTTTGCTTTTCCTTGTTGGAAATTCTATCTAGCAGGAACTCGACTGTAGCAGGCTTGTCTAATGTGCGCTTTGCAAAGGTTTGGAACTGTCTATAAGCACAATAACTTAAGAGAATTGCAGGACGTGGCGAGGAATTCACTTTAGAGATCTTTTCATGCTGCACTTCATACGACAGGGTCGAGGAAGAACTAGTAGAGACGTTCGAGCAGCGCTATGTAAATGGCTCCCTCCTCTAGGAGAATGCTTGATATTCATATCACTGTCCATCATCTAGCTAGCTCATGACGGTTTCTCAACGACTAACCCATTCCTTATCCTCAGTTCCGACAACCATCTCTTTAGCTGGCGGAAATCCTTCAGATTCTGGCGGCATGGCTGATGAAATTGATGTGACTCCTTGCGAAAACCAGACGCCCACATGCTTTGAATGGAGTCCTTCATCCAAGTTTCCGGCGCTTGAACCTTGCCGAGTCTTCCGGCTCACTGTCCTGGTCAACGTCCGTGTGGGTCTTGCCAGACCCGAGAGTGAGTGAGCGCAGGTTGAGAAGGGACAGATCTAGCTGGCCCATTTCGTTAGTCAGTCCAAACATCCCGACGTCCTCCTCGTTATCGTCCCCATCGTGAGTGCCATCATTATAGGCCTTGGCGGCAACTACTTGGAAATTCGTGAAATCCTCTTCTCCGGTTTTGGGGTCGTCCCCGAGGTCGTTCAGGGACTGCGGTTGCGGACTCCAAACTGGAAACGGGGCAATCAACCCAGCCAAAACGCTAGATGCGCATATCATGTCTTTGTATGGAGCCAGGTTGAGCATCAGACGTCCTTCATGCCTCGGTTGGACTTGCTTGGATATGTCGCTTGAGGGAGGCGCTTTCGGCTCTTGAACAACATCCATCTTCTCCGCAACCTTCCAACGGGCCTTGGTCCTCCTCTTGCGCGGCAGCCTCTTCTTCGGCTGTTCTTCTCCGCCCACTGTTCCCATCCCAGAGAATTTGAATGTGTTCGCGTCATACGTGAGATGTTTGCCACACAGAGTGCATAGGATCTGCATAGCCTTCAATTTGAATTCGCCCGGGGGTCCACTGCGCTCGTCCATCATCCTGTTCCACTTATATGCCGACATGTTCACATGCTCAATAGCCTTTTGCTTGTTGTCTTTGCACTTTTTATGGCCGTAGTAACGGAACTGAGTCGGGTCTTCTTGAAACACCTGAATGAAGCGGTTGCGGCACTCAGTTGGCCGATTCTCGAATTCCTCATCCGAGAACTTGGCAGCCTCAAGGCAGGCCAGGATATACGCGTTTTGAATTCTTGTCGCCTTATTGCTAAAGAAGGCGGTCAGGTCGTCGAAGAGGCGCGATTTCGTTCGCTTGAAGTAGATATCGAAACTACGGTGGTTGTCGACATTGCTAATGAAGTAGGAAGTGAGGACCTTGGTATCCCACTTCTCGAAATCGCGACCGTCTTTGATGTAGTTCAGCACATCACCGCGATACCGAAGCTGAGCGGCAAATGTGGTGCCCTCATGCAGTTCCACACCGTCCTTGTAAGGATATTGGCAGCTCATCGAGCCAATATCGTCGATAGAATGGGCGAGCCGCAGAGCCTTGGGCACTAAACCTACTTTGCGCTCGAGCAACTCATTGAGTATATCGCGATCTTTTTGGGGCATATGCGACAAATTGATAGGATGGCCGCTCGTCTGGAAGTACGCGGACGACATGTTGCAGGCGATATTCATGGAGCGAAGCTGGAGGAAGGACGGGGTTTTGGGTGGTTAATCTGAGAAGAGAACGGAGGAGGTAGATGCTAGGCGAAGGGAAATGGACCAGCGACCTAGTTTAGCCAAGAAGGCGGTGAGAGATTTCTACTCACCAGATATGATGTCATGACTGTATTTTGAACAGATTGAATTCCGGGGTGCGGCTCCAAGTGACTTATGTGACTTTCACTCTACCGTTTGGAGGATGAAAGGTTTGTGATCACAAGTCAGAGCGACCCTCTTGGTCCCATAGGCGTGGATGCGTCGCCGGGAGGTCTAGAGCATAAGATGTATATAATACGCATCCAAAATAGTAGTCATTAGGCCATGAACTAGATGGATATCTACCAGTCAATGACTGTTGCCGCTTGTAATCCTGTATGTTACTTGGACCCCTAGATGTTCCCAAGGTTCACAGACACATCGGAGCGGCGCAGTGAAATGACCACTCTATTCAAGGCTCTAAGCGTTCCTATAGACGTTCCGCAGTCGAAATTGCCTGTAGCATGAATCTTGCACGTGATCCAAATGTGTTCGTAGCGGTCTGTTTCCGCGCCTTTCACCGGCGCTCTCTCTCACACCTGCGAGCTACTGTCCACGCAAACACTCCGCAGCACTGCCACGCCCTGCCTTTTCCGGGCCCTCCCTGTCAAACTCGCTAATTTTATTTTGGCCTTATAATATCCCAAATCTGAAATTGTCAACAACAGACGGGGCCGATGGCTCAGATGGAAAGTCGTCGGCTCCGTCACACTTGTAAGTTACTCCTCCCCTTCACATGAACAGATACTGACCGCCGCTTGCATCACCCAATGCGTCCCACACCTTGAGTCTTGATTCTCTATGATGCAGACTCGGTGAAAGGCATTGGGAAGTCCCAAGTTCAAATCTCATACCAAACCATTTTTTGGTTATTTTTCCTCTTTTTGCTTTTTAGGCCATTTTCCCCACCACGTCATCGCATCGGTACCATGATCTTTGTGCACTTTTAGGTAGTTGGCCAGCGCTCTACTATCCTTTTACTGATGGAAAACGTACCAGAGGCACGGAGGGGCGCGAAGGAGCGACAGGGGAGGATCTCATGGGCCGCATTATGGGTACTTGGACGAATCAACGACATGTGACTGTTGGATTGGCTTAATGCATGCTAGGCAACACTTGTTATAACTAATCTGTGGGACCACTGTTCCGTATTCAAGCAATAGGATGCGACCGCTCATTTATATAAGCCGTACGGGGAGGAATCATTCATTTCAAAGGCCATCTACTGAACGGTACCCTTGGTTGCGTACAAAAAGTCAGCTGTACTACGATCACCCCAAGTCCTTCGCGTCCATGTTGGATACTCCTAATCTCATCTCCTGAATTAGACGGCCACTGTTATGAGCCGCAGTTGCTCCCTTTATACACATGTATGTACGGTAGGAGACGATGGAAACATCTCTATAGTGGCATGATTAATATTGAGAAGCAATTCGACCTTGGCGGATACAAACACCATAGATAACTGTGGCTCAGAGTGCGTAGTCATGTGTAGGTTTGAGCCTAAGCATGCTGTCCTGGTCTGTGATCCAATATTGGAACGCTGCGATGAGGTGGGCATCGTGTGGTACGTAAAGGGCGAACAAAAAATGGAGTGCGGACTACTCGACATTTCCAATGAATGAAGCCCATGTATACGCATTCCAATTTTGGAATGTTCCTTGGTCCGCAGACGCCCCACAGAAGCCTCGACCGCAAAACGACAATCTTTGCCCAAAGCAGAGGCGATGACACACCCAAACGTTGAAACGCCGCATTATAAGAGCATGGAATTACAGGCCTTAATCCCACTGTGTCCGCAGTTCCACTGTCTTTGGTCCTCGCTAGGCAATTCCCCTATCTACAAGTTCAGCTTCCCTCCATATCGATCTCATCCATTTATTTGTATTCCTTTGTCAGCTATTTCCTTCATTATCCATTCACGATTCAAGACGTCGCAGTCGGACGCGAAGATGGCGCAGCACTGGGACGCCCCCCACCAGGGGGTCCAACAGGTACGCCGGTTGGAAAACCGCCGGGGACTGGTCCAGATTAGTGCGACGCATGAGGAGAAATACAAGATAGTCCCAGGGGCGTGGAAATGGAGAAACGAAGGATCAAATACTCACATCCACCAGTAGGGAATCCAGAAGGAAACCCGCCGGGAACTGTGATATGTGTTAGCGTTGCGCTTGTGATCAGATAGCGAAGCAAAGAAGAGAAAATGAAAGGGCAAATGCGTACAGCCACCGGTGGGAAACCCGGAAGGGAATGCGGTGGGAAATCCAGAAGGGAATGCAGTGGGGAATCCAGAAGGGAATGCAGTGGGGAATCCAGAAGGGAATACAGTGGGAAATCCAGACGGGAATCCAGAAGGGACTAGAGAGAAGTCAGCATCTGCAAGAGACTTCCTCAGTGAGAGCAAAAACGGGGAGTGACGTACAGCCGCCGCCTCGTGAGCGCGTCGGTGTGGGAGCCTGGCGCTCCTCAAGAGGGGCGAGGGGAGCCGCGAAGGCGGTGGCGGCCATGAGGCTCAAGAGGGTCAACTTCATTGTGGTCGATTGGCGTTGCCGTCGGCTTAGGTGTGAATTTGGGCGAGAGAGAAGGTTGATTTGTGTGAGAGAGATGAGGAGGTGGTAGATGATGAATCCAATCGAGCAGTTTCGTCCCTTTAAATAGTTTTCCCGTTGTATGTCGGAAGCATACACCGGCCCAAGCTGTGCGGGCCGCGTATACTCTCCCTGAGATCCGCATTATTCGCAATATCTCTCTCGAAGCGGGCTTCGTTGATGGCATAAAGTAAATGAGGCTCAATATCTAAAATAAACGGAACGAGGCACTGGTCAGTATGTCTATGGGTAGCAGTCATGATTGGGGCAAGGCTCCTCCGATTCGTGATGACGATCGTTGGGGAAACTGTTGTTTCGTGCGGGGAATCCTTGCATGTACCGTTGGGGAAAAAGTACACGGTGGATCCAGGTTACTTCGAGACGGGATGAGGAGGATGGGTATTGGACGAAGGGCAACGTTTCGAAATTGAAACAGCAAGTCTTCCCGACAGTAGATGCGGAGTGTAATGCTCAAATTGGCTCATCGAATGACGTCCCCCATGAGCTCCTCAAAGGCGTGCTTGAAGTGACGTTACGCAATTTCAACGGTAACCGGCTTTGAGTCCGAACAATATGGAGAAGAGAGCTGGATCCCGGTGTTGCACATTGCAGCACAGAGAGCATGTTTGCCCTGGTGTCAATGCATAGATCCGCGGAATTGGTCACTGGATGGTTGACCATAATGACGGGCCGGGATCATGGAATGACTTTAGCCTTTGAGTACGTCTCGTACAATTCTAAAACATCACCTTAGTCCTAACTGCGAACCATGCGCGTAGCGATCTTGCCAACACTACTGGCTGTACATAGTCGAAGCGCCGATCTGAATAGGCTTGAATTTGCACGAAGACTGTGTATCCGAGAAATATGCAGCGAACAGGTCGAGAAATTAGAGGACAACGAAACTGTCAAAGCACCAGTAATGTCCTGGACACAAGGACTCGGTAATGATTGAGAAGAAACGTCATATGGTGCCATAAATGGGCCATCATCATGGTGTCGAGTTTGAAATAACAGACCTAATGACGAATTAGCATCGCCGCCACAACTCACCTTCGATCCACGCATGATATTTTCCACACGTGGTTCGGCGAATAGTATTCAACAGCATTGAATGATCGGCAGACGTTATAAACAGACCGGGACCATCAGAGCTCTCCCGGAATTTGGGGTTAAAATGCGGTATCTTTAAGCTCAGGCATCAAGTGTCGTCATTGGGTCCTTTTTGCGGAGGAAAGAATATATGTGACGCCCAGTTTCAACGTGTACAATGCGGTCGTGAGGGAGTTGCTGGTCGCGGAGGTCAATATAAGGTTGAAGTAAGCTTCATCGAGATACATTAGCTTAATTAGCGTCCGTAACTTAATTGGGCGGCAGAGGGGAATTCTCCGCACTTCTCCCGCTAGCCCCTGGCATCCCTCTGCAAGACTCCTGCACATCTTGCAAATCTGGGATCCAGAGGCTGTACTGGAGATGAAAGACCTGTGAGATCTCTATTGCCTGTTGTTGCAGTGGAAAAGTTGGCATCACATGCCCAGCAAATCAGTCGGCGTGATACCGAAACTGGATTGCGACATTATAGCGAACGAGAGTCTATCATACTCAAATGCAAGGAAAATACGAAAATTCGTGTTAAATCGTACGCTGTCTGACCGTCTATTCCGGAAATCATGGTTGTGAAAAATGCGTCAATAGATCTCGTCCATGCCCTTTCGCGATGTCTCTTTCATCTTATCCACATCTTCCCCAGTCAGGGATTTCCCATCCAGATTGGCACGACGTTGACAATCCGCATCATGGGCCTCTGGGTCGGCTTCGCCATTTTCAACAGTCATATCACCCTTCCGAGCTTCTGGTAATATAGCCCCTGCGTCAAGGTTGTCGTCCATCGGTGGAGGCGACGCAGTTCGCTTTATTTGCTCAAGGGCCACACTGTCAGATGGATCGTCCCCGTCGCCAAGTGCATCAGCGCGGGCGCCCTTCCCGACTCCAGACTCTTCCAACCAGCTCTGCTCCGTCCTCTTACGAACAAGCTTGCTCTCCCTGCTCCTCTGTCTATACTTCGAAACAACGCCGTTCCTGGATCTGGTGCTAAAGCTCTTGGTAGCAACCACTGTGGTTTCGTAGATTGTCTGTGACTGGTTGATTTGTGCTTGGGTGTGTGCGCGCTGCATCCCTGGAAAATAATCCGAGTCATCAGATAAGCCTTCGCCTTGTATTGATAGGTGCCGCGGATTAGGAGGTTGCAAGTGTACTGCTTTTGGCTGCTGTCCGCTTGTCGAAGGAACATCTTCGTCCAGATCGCTCGGATTCCCTCCTTCGTCGGAGGTGCAGGAGTTGTAAGAAGCGTCATTTGGGGAAACGGGAATGTCTGACAAGTGGTTGGAAATTGCGGCAGCTCTTGAAGTGACGGTCGGCTTGCGAGTAAGCTTGCTTTGAGATGGGTCGGCAAGGGCAGGGGTATGATCGGCTTCTTCAGAGGCCATGGGATGATCGTCTTTCTCGCCCTTCAAAGCTCCCACAGAAGTAGCAGGAGGAGGAAGGGCGGTGCCTAGGAAGTCTGCAGTGTTCTTTCGTGTGATCTTGCGGGGGTAGTGCAACTTGTCGTGGTTGCAGCCGTTAACGCAACCACCCCATCGTCGCACCGGAATAGTCGGCGATGAGGTGACGTTCACTGGGGCAAGAAGTCCTTTGCTAGGACTGCCCCCCGAGGCGGTCCCATTCTCAGCCGGCTTCTCAGCCGGCTTCTCAGTGGGCTTCGCAGCCTCCTCGGTGCGCCGCTTGAGCTCAGACCATGTCCGTAGCTCGTTCTGGAGGACGTATTTGCCGTTGTCGTTCAACTTCATGACGATGAACTCGCAGTGATTGACGTTTCGGAGATCTTCAAAATATTCCACAGACCAGTGGTACCTGAATTATGTGAGCCCAAAATGGTTAAGTACGCAGTATCAGCCTTCCTTACCACTTCATCAGAAATATCCGTGTCATAAGCCCATGCGTAACAAGGACACATACGCTGGCAAAATCTTCATCCCCAAACTGCCTCCACAGACTCTCATTAAACCCGCTCACACGGTCGTAGGCATCCGCAGCACTCTCTCCGTTGGGTATACGGTAGAAGAAGTGACCATAGTCGGCCCGCTCTTGCCACATTCTCTCCATCTCGGCTGAGCAAGGCTGAAAGTTTCCGAAATCTTGTTCTCTCAGCCTAGGCTCCTCAAACACCTTGATCTTATGGCGAGGGAAGGGTGATGGAGTGGGGTCGTCGGCGGTGAGGGTCCGCAGGATGCCCTCGGTGGTCTCGCGAGTCCTGCGATATGGGGATGTGAAGAATTGGACTGTGTCGTCAGGTTTGAGCATGGACCGAAGCGTGCGTCCAGCTTCTTCTGCCTAGGGAAACACTCAGTGACTGGTTCGTTCACACATGTAAGATGCGGAGTCTTGCTACGTACCTGAGTCCAGCCATGTTGGGTCAACCTCACTCGATGATCAGGAATGAACTGATGGATATCACGGTTCTTGTTTCCCTCTGACTGGGCGTGTCGGACCAGGATAATCATCTGAACAGCGTGTCAGGCGTTACCAAACCTCCGATGTGTGAACGCGGGGTCTGCTCACCCTTGGCTTCCCCATTTTGGCGGCGTTCTCCAAGTAGGACCTTGCGTGTATTCTGAGAAATTGCTATGGGGGAATAGTATGGAGTTAAAGAGTGTTGAAGGCTGTACAGCCCCAGACAGATGAGAGAGAGCGACAATTACCTGGGCACAAACGCCATGGCGGCAACTTACCAACCGCGCATCTGGACCTAATAGATCACCGTATCGCCCCCACGGAGTCGAGCTGGAGACATGGGGTGAGGTGGCTGGTGTGGTGGCTGTGCCCATGGCGCTAGGCTAAAAGCATGCGTCATTTCATAAATCACCCATCAACTTTCTTGCCCAAGTCCTGAAAACATATCGGAAAGCGCACTACGCTCTCCCCACTGCGCCTCCACCTCTATCTGTCCATTCACTCTTTACCCAGACTAATATTCGCCTGTACAAGGTCTTTTGCGTGCTCTTGGGCTCCAGGCGCATCAAGCTACGACCTGCACCTCTCCCATCACCGCTTCCCACATCCACAAAAGAACAGCCATGTCCGAGAACATCCCCGAGTCGCTTCCTACCTCGTCAGACCCACGCTCGAAGCGTGCTACCAAGAAGCGCGCCCTCACACCTCGAGCGCACCTGGCCGCGGACGTAGAAGCTCTTTTCGCGAAGCCTGACCGCGAGATTCAAATACCAGGCACCGGACCGAAGAAAGATCTTCCGCCGCCTCCCGAGATAGTCGCGAACGTCCAGGGTTCCAGTGCAGGAGCAGGAAGCGGAGAATTCCACGTGTACAAGGCGAGTCGGCGGCGCGAGTATGAGCGGCTGCGGCTCATGGATGAAGAGGTAAAGAAAGAGCAGGAAGAGAAGGAGTTTCAGGAGAGGAAGGCGGAGTTGGAGAGGCTGGACCGCGAGAAGACGGAGAAGAACCGATTAAAGAGGGAGAAGCTCAAAGCTCGCAAGATGAAGAAGAAGAACGGCGGGAAAGGCGACCAGGGCGGCGACAAAGAAGGTACACCGGCTGCTGACGACGAGCCGGCGAAGAAGAAACTGGCCCCGAATGTCGTTGTGGCGAAGACTTCCCGTGATGAGGAGGATAAGGAGACAGAGGCTCTCAATAGCGGCGAAGTTAAAGACTCTGAAGAGATTGGGCTCGTTATCCAGGACGACGACGACTAGGTTCACCATTGGAACCGAATCTCCAGCAACCGAACTTTATGATACCCGAATATACCATTGATTACCTTTATTCATTGATTACCAATCTCGAGTATATGTTGTACAGAGCATATTGTGCCGATTTCTCCCAGTTCCTGCCCGATGGGTTTCTTCTGATGGGGCTTGTGTCTATGGCGAGCCCGCCCGTTGATACTTTCGCCATCCAGTAATACATAATTCGGATGTCTTTGGGTACATGGGTTGCCCCTCGACTTCGTTGCGGGATTCCTCGGCTGTCAAGAACACCCCGCAATGCTGACAACTTCAAACTCTGAACTCCAAGACCCAGCTTCTTCTTGCACGTTTTGCTGCTTATAGCTTCAAAGGTGTGGATTGGGGCTGAGGAACTGAAACCAACCACCTACCATGGGTACCTCCGCATCCGCTGGCCCTGACCCTGCCATCCTTGCAGCCTTAACTAAAGCTCTACAATCCGACCTCCCCAAACACGAGGAATCCTTCTACCGATCCCGCCCACAAATATACTACTATCACAATGGAGCCGCCTGGGTTGAAGGGCCTGCGCCCTCAAATACTCAGCTTTCGGTCTCATCTCCCAACGAAATCCGCATCATCTCCTGGAACATCGACATCCTCACCCCGTTCGGGCCCCAGCGCATGTCCGCCGCCCTAAACTATCTCTCAGAGCTCCTCATCACGCTGGCCCCGCAAATCCCAGCATGCATATTCCTCCAGGAAATGTCCAACTCGGACCTCCATCTCATCCGCCAAGCACCCTGGATCCAACGACGATTCTACATCACAGACCTCGACAGCAAGAACTGGCTCAGTGACATGTACGGCACACAGACGCTCGTAGACAGGCGCTTGAGCGTCGAAGCTGTGTTCCGCGTTCCGTGGCAGAGTCGATTCGAGCGCGATGGGCTGTTCGTAGATATCGCGTTGACTCCGACGCGAAGTAAAGCTGGAGAACAAAGGGTTCTCCGGCTATGTAACACACACCTTGAATCCCTCATCGCAACTCCACCCGTCCGACCCCTTCAACTCAGCGCCGCGGCGAAATATCTCCACGCCTCGGATGTAGCAGCAGGTATACTCGCGGGTGATCTCAACGCCATCGAGCCCTTCGATCGCACAATGCCCAAGGAAAACGGACTTGAAGATGCGTATATCGTCCTCGGGGGACAAGAAGATAGCGATGAGGGCTACACATGGGGATATCAGGTTCCGGAGGAGATGAGGAAGAAGTTTGGGTGTAGTAGGATGGATAAGATTTTGTTCCGGGGAAATGTGAACGTGAGGCCCGGAGACTTTCAGAGGGTTGGTGTGGGAGTAAGGGTAGTGGAGGGGGTAGGGAAGGAGTTAGGAGGTGGGGAGTGGGTGACAGATCATTACGGAGTCATGGGGACTTTTCAGTTGGAGAAGTGGGCATTCAAAGGGGAGGAGGGAGAAGAGAAGGGGACCGGTGCGAAAATCTGAGGTGGTGTTGAGAGCGGTGATGATGGCGAGTAGAAAGGCGAAAGGGCAGCAGCAGAGAATGATCCGGGCATCATGTCAGTCCTCGAAGCCATCATGTCTTTCCCCAAACCGCTAGATTCCAATTTCCAAGGTTCCCCCTCACCATCAAACTATCTACCTGAAGGGGCATATGTACCACCTACCACCTACAGACTAACCCACTACAGCAACCTTCCCTACTCGTCCTATTGGCCGCCTCAAGTTCATAGCGCCTTACACTGCATATACCCTCTGAGACTGTCATTGGTTGTTGTCCACCCCCTAAGGGAGACGATGCCGAAAGGGGTGCATATGCAGCACCACCCTGCATTCATGGTGGCAAATGTCTCGGTCCGGCTTCTAGACCCGCAAATCCGAGCAATAATGATGTGCTTGAGAAACGCAGGGGGAAGAGCTCAGCTCAGCTCAGCTCGGCCGGTGAGCGCGAGGCGTCCGTGTCTCAGCTCAGAAAGATCTTGGAAAACAGGACTCCGTCCAGCAGCGCACCTGGAGAATGGAGACAGGCAGTCACGCGACAAGGGGAGGGACAGATAATTCATAAACATAATCGTTATTCTTATTTTTATTTATTTCGCTTACATTTCTTAGATAGCTTTCGGTGTTCACCAGGTATTAAGATATCTGGGGTACGGGCGACGTGATCAAAATGGGTTGATCAAGCGGTCGCAATAACGAGGCATAAATGCTAAAATACATGGTCAATGGATGAATACTCCGAACCGTCCAGGAGAGCGAAAAGCAGATCCACCGCCAAACGCCGAGATCGCCGAAAGGAAAGTCCCGGCTTGGTGTCGATAGAGGCCCAAGAAAAGTGCGAGACAGAAGGTGAATCCCGAAGGTGTTGATACTTTTGAAAAACGTCCGGAAGCAAGACTGGAATACAGCTACACCGGCAGAGATATCAGGAAGGAAGGGGTTGGCTCCTTTACATCTCCATGGCGTCTGCGTCGTCGGAAGGTGGTGCAACTGCAGGAGCGGGAGATGAGGGTCCAGGGGTTGGAGTTCGTTGGCGACCAAAGATCTTCTCCCCTTCCACGCGAGGAACAGGTCCAGTCATGAGGTTCTCAACGGTCCTCTGAAGCGACCATCCGACCAGCTGGCACCATTGGAGGCTGTCTGCGAAGAGCCAATAGCCCTGGACGCCGTGTTGTTTGGCGCGAACAAGGTAGGCACCTAGCGATTCCTTCTCAAGCATGACGGTGACTTCCGTAAGATCGAAATGGTTCTCAATGAAACGGGAGTAGGCACGTGCGGCGTCGCGCAGCGTTGGGTTGCCCATGATGTTCTTCCAGCCTACTCCCAGCGAGGAGATGAGTGTATCGATGGTGTTGCCCTTGTCATCGATGACAGTGTCCACTGGCTGTACAGCCATATCGTTCAGAGATGGAATTGAGACATCGTGGGCCGAGTCCATGCGTTGCGACTTCCGCGACACTGCGATGGGTCGAACTGGGGGAGCCTTCTCTTTTTGGGCTTGCTTCTCTTCACACCATGTGCCGGATTGCGACTCAGCGGAGATGAACCAACCAGCATCATCCGGGTAGATGAGAGTCATGCCGGGGCCATAGATGGGTTCGCGTTTCGGCTTGACGGGAGGTGTCGTGACAACAACGCCTGTGGGCGCATTCTCTTCGGGATCATCAACGTCGGCAATGGTTCGTTTCCGCCCAGCTGTGGCATTGGAGGGGGCAGCTAGGTAATTCATGGAGGGAGGCGTGGGATATTTGGGGCGCCAATTGGACCTGGGCGAGTGGGCGCGTTGGATGGACGAGAGATACTGGTCGGCCTGTTGCGGAGGGAGGACGACAGCCGGCGACGAGGCGTAATAATTGACGCCCATGTTCACTGCTGGTTTAGTGTATCAAGAGTAAAAGAAAATATGTGATACGGGATGGGTCTGTTCTCGAGCAGACCGCGCAGCTTCAGCGCAAGCAATCACGTCTACGCAGGGCGGCAGCGAGGTCGCGACGGATAGAGGCTAGGTGAGGCGCGTGGGAGGTAGTGTGAGAGTAAAGATGGGATGAATGAGTGTAGGAAGTGTGAATTGAGGCCGGGATACGAAGTAAGTAAAGGAAGAGGAAGCGTGCAGCCCCCCGAGGAATGGTGAGAGAGGAAGTGTGGTGGAAGAGAGATGGTTTGCGCGGGCACGGCGCGGTCTTGTAAGCTCCGCGCTGATCCCGTGAGAGGTGGCTGGGCGGTGAGGAATTCTGCCGGCGCAAATGGGCGGCGCTCGGCTGCGGTTTTTTCGGCCTAGCGTCGAGCCGCATGCGGAAAAGCGTGCTGCTGGCCAAGCCCGGCCTCCCGGACATCAAACACCGAGGCGCCAGCGCTAGCATCGGTCAGCTGATTGGTTACTAAGCAGGCAGGGATCCCGCCTCAAGAGCAAGAGCTTCTCGACCTGGTTAGCTGATTTCGGGAACGGAGAAACCTGTCGGAAGAGGTGGGAGACGCGTTGAGGATTTTTGGTGGAGAAGAGGGGACACGGCAGGGGAAAGGCTCCAACGCGACTGCATCTACTCACGGACATTCTCCATTCTCGTTTTTTTGCTTGTCTGTTAGTCCCTATTAGTTCATCGCCAAAATGCAAGCTCCCGTGGTGGTTATGAGTATGCTTGACCCAGCTCCAAGAGCTTCACCTTCAAGCTAACCTCGAAACCAGACACCCAGACCCCGGGCGGGGAGCGGCAGTTCGGACGTAAAGCGCAGCTTTCCAACATTACAGCGGCGAAAACAGTGGCAGACATCATTCGGTCATGTCTGGGTCCCAAGGCTATGCTCAAGATGCTGCTCGACCCCATGGGAGGCATCGTCCTCACCAACGATGGCCACGCCATCCTGCGAGAGATTGAGGTTGCACATCCTGCAGCAAAGAGTATGATTGAGTTGAGCCGGACACAAGACGAGGAGGTTGGCGATGGCACCACCACTGTCATTATCTTGGGTAGGAAATTCCATGGTGCCTGGGCTCTGTTCTAGCACTAACTTCTGTATAGCTGGAGAGATCCTCGCTCGTGCCCTCCCCCAACTCGAGCGTAACATTCACCCGGTGGTGATCATCAAAGCTTTCAAGAATGCCCTGGCCGATGCCCTCTCCATCATCGACGAGATCGCAGTCGACGTAGACATCAATGATGACAAGGCAATGTACCAGCTTATCAGCGCTTCAATTGGCACAAAGTTTGTTTCGAGGTGGTCGGAACTGATGTGCAGTCTTGCCCTCAAGGCTGTCCGGACGGTTTCGGTTGATATCGGAAATGGCAAGAAAGAGGTCGACGTTAAGAGATACGCACGTATTGAGAAGATTCCAGGAGGCGAGATCGAGGAGTCGCAGGTGTTGGATGGCGTCATGTTGAACAAGGACATCACCCACCCGAAAATGAGGCGGAGAATCGAGAACCCCAGGGTCATGCTCCTGGACTGTCCCTTGGAGTACAAGAAGGGTGAAAGCCAGACAAACATTGAAATCAGCAAAGAGGAGGATTGGAACCGGATATTACAGATTGAGGAGGAGCAAGTGAAGGCGATGTGCGATGCCATTATTGCGCTGAAGCCGGATCTGGTCATAACGGAGAAGGGTGTCAGCGGTAAGTGGTGACCCCAGTTCCTCTTCAGAGCACGTCTAACTCCCGCGCACAGATCTGGCACAGCACTTCCTCGTCAAGCACAACATCACCGCTATCCGAAGAGTGCGGAAGACAGACAATAACCGTATCGCCCGTGCAACCGGCGCCACCATTGTCAACTCTGTTTTCTCCGCAACGGCCTCTGATATTGGCACCCACTGCGGCCTGTTCGAGATCTCCAAGATCGGCGACGAGTACTTCACATTCCTCACCAAGTGCAAGGATCCCAAGGCGTGCACGATCCTGCTACGCGGGCCCTCAAAAGATATTCTGAACGAGATCGAAAGGAATCTGCACGATGCCATGGGCGTCGCAAGGAACGTCATCTGGAACCCGAAGCTGTGCCCTGGAGGTGGAGCGACCGAGATGGCTATCGCTGTTGGACTGGAGCGGAGAGGGAAGCTGATCGAGGGTGTCGCACAATGGCCGTACCGCGCAGTTGCAGAAGCCATGGAAGTCATCCCGCGGACCCTTATCCAGAACTCCGGAAACAGCCCCATCAAGGTGCTCACTCAACTGAGGGCGAAGCATGCAGAGGGCTTCCAAGACGGCAAGCAAACCGGAAGCTCATGGGGTATTGACGGCGACTTGGGCAAGGTGGTCGATATGAAGCAATTCGGTGTATGGGAGCCGATAGCCGTCAAGGAACAGAGCGTCAAGACGGCGGTGGAGAGCGCATGTCTACTATTGAGGGTCGACGATATTGTCGCTGCGAAGGCGGCGAAACAGGTCTCCGCGCCTGGGGGAGGAGGCGAGGAGTAATTGGTAGGCTCACAGCCAGACACTAATACATTAGAATGAGAACTCGTGGATCATCAGAGTGATGAGTCCTTGTACTTTGACTTGACCGAAATGTTGAAGCTCACTAAACCCACTAAAATACCCATCCATGCTTTCCAATACACCACATGTTCGCCTGCCTAGGTAGGGCACAGGAACAGGCATAGGCAATCATCCTCTTCTCAAGATCGCAAATATAGCACTGTGCCTTCCATCTTACCCTTACCCTCAGTGCTCGCAATCCATCCCTCCAGCAGGACCAGGGTGCCTGTAAGCCCACAAATTCTGTACCTCGCCTCTCTCATTGGGCCGGCAGGCTTCCTGATGGAAGACAATTCCTGCATGTGTCAGAACCAACCGACAAGGAAATGTGAAGACAAGATATAGAAGAGGAGCGTAGAAAGCGTATAGCAAAGATAGAAAAGCCCCAACGAACCTGGCGTGTCTGGCGGGTAGTCTTTTGGGATATGGAAGACGGGGCCCGACTGTCCCGATGTCGATTTTAGCGTTCTTCTAGCCTAGGTATGTTAGGAATGTATATTAGATTCAGCGATGCGACGCGTGTTTGGCACACATGTCTCCATGCTCATTTCTCCTAGTGTTCATAACGTTACCTACTACTACCCACTCGGGTAACAGGAAATTGTAACGACTTAGTATCGTGGGTTATTTTAGACCTTCGGAAAAGTCTCTTGTTTAGCCTAGATTCTTCATCTACCCAGGTCTCCAGTTAGGTGTCCTCTACTCGCCTTACGCTGAGACGGGTGCGCCAAGCACTCGCCGCCTTTCCGAATGCAAGAGACCAACACTGGATTGATTAAATTTTGCAAGTCCAGTGGCCCCATGCTTTTGAAACTTCTGACGGTCTCTGATTCCCTAAGTGATTAGGAGTGTTGGAAGTTCAGTTAGCAATTCACCTTGGGGTGTCTCAACGGCCGATGCAGCAGGCCTGCCACCGTAGCCTAGCACGCGGCTGACCGAAAAGGTGTCGTGTCGCGCCTACTTTAGAAACTACTGCCTCTTGCCTAGGTCTTAGCTAGCAATACGTACCTAGATTCTAAAAGTGTACACCTCTAACTGCACTAGAGCTCTCTACAGTTACAGAATACAAGTCCCTAAGAGCATCTTGCCTATGCTCTGTTATTGCAGGTAG
>JAFHBW010000371.1:0-25467 GCA_019022765.1 Westerdykella sp. P71 | reverse complement strand
CCCTTCCCCCGCCCTAACACCACCCCCAGCACACCCTCCAACTCGAGTGCCTAGAAGAATCCCAAGTCGTCGCCGAGCACGACCTCCGCCGCTCCCAAGCCCAAGAAACCCAAAACGTCGCCACAGCGCTCAAATACATGGAAGCCTACTGCTCGGGCAAGAACCCCGCGAACCCGTCCCTCGCCCACGCCGTGACGGACGAGGACAGAAAGAAACTCGCCCGCCAACACGCGACGCAGCAGAAGCTGCCAGCCAAGCACGACAGCGCCATCAACGTCCTGCGCGCCCGCCAGGAGAAGGATACGAAGATCAAGCTGGAGAGGCAGGCGGAGGGGCTCCGCCAACTCAGGCTGAGCTACGAGCAGGCGAAACGCGACGAGGAGCTGCACTATCTGAGCAACCTCAGCCGTCTGGATTCCCTCATCCACGCGAGGAGGAGGCGGATCGTGCATCAGTGGGATCTCCGCTTCGAGACGTGGAAGTGCGGGTGGGAGAGGGAGCATGAGACTGCGCTTACGGGGCCGATTCCACAGGAACCATTTCCGGAACGCATCGACGATGCTGCTGCGACGGCGGAGGAGGAGGGTTCTCGCGAGCCGCTGTCCGGGTCCAGCTCTTTGGCGTTGTATCTGCAGATTATGGTTTGACGTGACCTGACTGGACGGGCCGGGGCGGCAAACTGGCTCATCATCATCATCATCTTTTCTCATTTTATGGGCATAGCGAGGCGTTTTTCATTTGGGTTTAAGTAATGTTTGGTTTTGGATTTCTTCTTTTCCTTTTTTCCTTTTGCTTTTCCCTTCTTTTTCTTTTTTCGTCTACATATGGACACACATGACGATGATACCTGATCGATGGACGGACGGACGGGGGCGGCGGCGGCGGCGCTATATACCACTGCGCTTTATTTCTTGTTACAGCACATCCTTTCCTCCCGTCTCTTTTTTTTTTCTCAGGGAGCGGGTGTTGGTGGTGGAAGGGAGGCATAATTGCATACCATTGCCCCTTTTCGTGGCACTGATAATCGCTTCTGATATGATATATCCTCGGTTTATTTACTCGCCGGGGAGGGCTTGAGGTTGCATGGATGGGCGTGCGGACAACGATATAGATAATCATTAATAAACAGCAGATATAAGCATTTTGGATATTCATTGTACGCTCTGCCAGGACAATTTACATTGGTGGAGGTAAGGGATGACTCGACAATCACGTGCGCACGCGTCTCCACCACACATGAGCACCTGCAAAGTGCATTCCAGCCCCGTGCGCGAATTACCGCGAAACAAAGAATCGCACGGAATAAGCACTCACCATGTCATTCCTTTTGCTTTTGCCACTTCAGCACTTCCCCAACATTTCTTTCCTTTCTTTTTCTCATCTCACACAAAAAAAACGGCAGCACAAGCAGAAAAAAATAAAAAAAGGTATAAACATCTTCCCATTCGCGCTACCCACAGACGCACGCAACGCCGTGGTTTCGAACGTATCTACGTACCACTCACTACCCTACGAAAAACGCAATCAATCCGGGACGGACGTCGATATTGGACCGACAAGCAGAACGTCCGTCACCTGCGCAGCGAGACGCGAAGCCGAACCGCAACCTAGTACCCAACACACGCTTCGGAAGCAAGCCAGTCGGATGACCAAGAAAGTCCAGCGTATGTCAAGGACGGCCTATGTACGCCTCGGCCCTCGATTCCAACTTCGAAGTGGAAAGAGACAGAACGGAACAACTTCGGTCGGTCGGACGGACATAGAAACGGATGGCGAGGGTATGGTAATGGGTATGATGCATGCATCCAATCCACATTCGACGGGGAAGTGACAAGTTGAGAGAAAGGAAAGAAAACGGAGATTGCTCAGCCATGTCTCGGTCTTAGATGATTTCTCCACCGTGGTGGAGACGAAGGGTATAAGTTATGCGAAAGAAGAAAAAGAGGTTACAGAGACAAGAGAAAGGAGATGGTACAGCTGGGTACAGATGGTTGTAGGAAAAAGACAGATGTGGTGGATACATTTTGTGCGGCCCGATTCGAAACCTGGGCAAGGTCGCATGACGGCTGGGCCTGGGTAGTGGAATGACGACGCACTCAGAACGGTCGGCCTTCCTGACGATATTCTGGACTGCCGGCGCTCGCAGCACGTCCGTTCGTGGCCGGAACCGTGAGTTGCTGTCGAGCTAGGCCGTCTGAGGTCGCAATCCGCCTATTCGCAGGTCCCCGTTGCAGCCGATTCGTCCTCCATCCCTCGTACCACTGCTCGCGGCTTGCCTCACGGAGCTCGGCGCGCCACTCGCTGAAGACGCTCTCTCGCAACCTGACAAAGTCGCAATGGTCCGGATTGTAGGGATCCGCGAATCCCCAGGGGAACTTGCGTCCTACCACATTCGGTTCATAGGGATCTGGGGAGATGATGCTGAGTGGAAGATACGGGGTCTCGGAATCTTCGCTTTGGATTGAGGCAGACATGGCCGAGGGCTTCCGGGTGTGCGTCTTCCTAACGCTCGGGGGTGAGGTTGGAGGCGTATTTGAAGCGGAGCGAGAAGAGGCATTCGACACTGGCTTGTCCTCCACATCAGACGAAACATAAGCATCCTCATCTCGCTCGTCGAGGAGATCATCCTCATCGTCGCTCTCCGCGAGCTGAAGCGACTCCAGAGGATCCAGTTTCGCGCGCTTGATGGTGTCCCAGACCATCTTCTTGAGGAAACGCATATGCGCGGTTGTGATGGTATCCGCTTTGCTGATGACGGGAATCACCGTCGTCTTCCCCTTGAGTTCTCGCAGCACGTTGAGATCCAGGCTCTCGTCGAGGCCTCCAGTGATACCGCCCAGAACACCCTTGTTCGCCAACTTACGGGCTTCCGAGATATTGGCAGCCAGGCGAGACGGGTCCAGGATAAGAAAGACGCAGTGAATATGAGTGTCGCGGACACCTGGCGCTCGCACCACTTTCTGCTCCTCCGCGAAAGTGTCCTCAAACTTGGACTCCAAGAAGGACGTGATGACAGGCACTTGGAAATCGACGATGGATTTCTCGAGGCCCTCGGAGTCCCAGAGTGTGAGACCAACCCTTTCGCCGTCGACTTCGGACTCGAGGTACTCAGAAGTGAAGGAGGATTCGGTCGCAGTGGGAGGAGGAGGTGGGGTACCCGCGCGCTTCTTTGCCGGCAAAGCAAGCGCTGTGCGAAGGAACTCGATGAAAGATGTCTTGCCGGAACCCTTTGCTCCGATCACAAGAATGCTGTGAGCGGTGTCAGTAAAATGGGGGATCGTGTGCAATTGGAAGCGCTCACTTGAATGGGGTCGGATCCTTCCTTCTCCTCACGCGACGAGGGCTGTTGACGGAGCTGATTGCGCTGCTTGCATAGCTGTAGCGTCCACGGTTGGTCATGCTCTCGGTGCGCGGATACGGGTCATAGTCCATGTAAGATGGAGAGCTACCTGGATATCCCGTGGGCTGGGGGTTGCCATTGGGGCCCACCGTGTCCATGGACGGCCTGCTGTAGTTCTGGCGGTAAGCACCTGCCTGGTTCGAGATGATGGCGACGGAGTCTGGGCGCCCATCGTCGCCGCCAAAGTTGTCAATCCGAGGAAGCGGGGAGTGGGAGGGAAGTCTGGGTGGTTGCTTCGGCAGCATTGCGGCCTCTCTCTGCCTGCGCAAAGCCTCCTCCTGGGCGAGCGCCCTCTGCTTCTTGCTCATTTTGCCTCCAGACGCGCTGCGCTGTCCACCACGGGTTTCGCTGGAGCTCTTGCGACGCAGGAAATTGAAGCTCGACCTGCGTGGGCCACCCTGGTTCTGGTCTCCGTTTGGCGGTGGTGTTTGTATCTTGGGTAGAGCGGTAGTGTCGGGAGAGTCGTCTCGGGGAACGGGGGGAACGGCGGGGCGTGTGGGAGTAGTGGTGCTGGCCATATTTCGAGCGAGCAGAAGTGCGCGTTACAGTTGAGCGGGAGCGGACCCAATTGGGAGCGGCAAGGTGCGACGCGACGGATTGCGCGCTCTGACAGCAGCGTGAGAGTGGGCGAGGGGCGAAATTGGAGGGGCCTGCAGCGGACTTGGCCAGCAGAAAGCAGCGTTGGAAGAGCGCTGAGGGGCGCGCCTGTCAGAGGCTGAGGCGGCGCAATAGGGGGTGAAGGTGAATGGCCGGGATCAGGTGACGGCGGACGCGCTCTAAAGATTAGCGGAGCGGACCCCTTCGATGTGATCGATCTCCACGCGGCACAGGGGGGGAGATGTGGGGGAACGAAGTCGCCAGGACCACTTCTGAGACACGGATCGAGGAGGCAGAGCAGCCAAAGCCGGGGCGCTGAAGCAATAATAAGGAGTGAAAGGGCAAAGGAAGGACGCAGAGGAGAAAAGAGGAAGGCCGAAGCTCGTGGGACCGAAAGGTCAAAGGTGCTGATGAAGCTGGCTCAGGGGAAACCGGGCTTCAGCCAATCAGAGGCGGTAGGAACAGGATGGCTCGGGCATGGCACGGGCCGGCTAACATGGAAGGGCATCGGGCTTGACACGTTGAAACGCGCGGCGTTCCTCAACGGCTGTTGCAAGTTGCAGCAATTCTTCTGGAACGTTTCTGGTTGCTCTGATTCCTGATTCCTCCCTCTGCAGATCATGTTGAGGATCACCGATGGACGAGAACTTATCAAGAGGGACTGGCCCATCTACAGTCAGATAGGGGGAAACATAGGGTGTAGCGAACTTTGCGCTCGCCAGCTGGCAGTTTGCTTCTTTATCGACGTTTCAAACCCTCTCCTCTCGGTTCCGGATACGAGCATGTACGACACGACGACTTTTCGCAGATTCTGTTCGCTGGAGCACAACATCTTTGAACACGACAGTGAGTCTGCTGACTGTCTGCGTTTTATTCCCTTTCTGTTGCGTCATTCCGATGGTAGCCAATCAGAACCCTGTAATATTCGCCGTGTCAGGAATCCCAACAGCTATCCCTATACTGTCTTAGTGCCCCGTTCCATTCCCGATCGGATCCCTCATCCATCATCATCACCAGTCTTGATCTACGAGAGCCTCATGTCGACGAACATAGTAGCAGAATCAACACTTATTTTTCAACACTTGAGTGCCTATCGACAACCCTATCCTATAGTGATGTTAGGCTGTCGGTTGATTCCCAGTCATGGCCTAGCAACGCGCCTCCGCCCCGCAGAATTGTGCGCCCGTCAGCATCCAACCCCAAACTTTGGGGGCCGTCCACTAAAAGATGTTCGCCAGGCGGAACACATAGCATGCCCAGGCGAGGCTGTTGGAATTTATACTCTCTAGATATCTCCCACCCACCCGCACGACATCCCCACTTGCCATTGAGTTCGGAGTCCAGTTATAGCTACGGAGTATAAGAACGCCATCATGGCGTTTCTGAATAGCCACCTCTTTGGCACGGCAGTCGTCATTGCCGTCGCATCTTACTTCCTCAAGGTTATCTACACTACAGTTCAAGCTCGAAGACGATTTAGCAAACTGGTAAGAACCCGCGGTCACTCCCTCACACTGTATTCCACTCTATGATACGGACGGAACCTCGTCTTAACGTAACACGCTGCTTTGTGCTGAAACACCACGACGGAGACACATAGAGTGCACATAGGGGAACCGTCGCTGACTTCCACGCCTTAGCCCGGACCCCCACACCACCCCATACTCGGCCACTTGAAAATCCTAGGCGAAGTCGCTGCCAAATTCCCGGCGAGGATTCATCCACATGTATATACAACTTCGTGCGTACCATAGCTGGGTTTCAAGCACCGAGGGTCGATGTTCTGACCCTCAACAGTTTGGTGGAGGAATATGATCTCCCTCCAGTATTCTATCTGGATGCCGCCCCTTTTGCGATCCCCATATTGGTCATTATAGATCCGTGAGTACATGGTCGATTCCCTGCAGATGAACCGTTGGTTGACATTTGGATTACAGCGTGACTGCACACCAAGTCACTGAGGCCAACCTTCCCAAGCATCCCCTTGTGCTGGATACAATAGAACCGCTGGCCGGTCAACAGAATCTCGTCACCAGCTCCGGGCCCTCGTGGAGGAAATGGAGAGCGATCTTCAACCCGGGCTTCTCGGTACAGCAGCTCATCAGCCAGGCAAGTTATAATTTTCCTTCACTGCGAACCAAGCTTATTGGTAAAGGTCCCAATGATTGTGGATTGTGCGGTCGAGCTCGTAAGAATCCTCGACGAGCACGCAGCCAAGAAAGAGGTCTTCAGGATGGAGGAAGAGGCGACGAAGATCACCATCGATGTGATAGGAAAGGCGATTTGCGCCCACGATTTCAAATGCCTGACCAGAGACGACAATGAATTCGTCACGACCTTGCGGAAAACCCTGAGCTGGATGCCACATCCGCAACCATTGAATCCCTTTGACAAGTTCAGTAAGTGGAAGCTTTCCATCGTTCAATCGATTCCGTCTATATCTCCTGTCCTCTTGCCTCGTGTAAGTCCATGCTAACCCGCCCAACGACCCCGTGCGCGCCGTCATGCAGACTTACTATAAAAAGAAGATGGACAACTACATCGGCAGAGTACTAGACGAGCGTTTCGCAGTCCGACCGGCAGACAGAAAGGTCAAACAGAAAACAGCCATCGATCTCGCGTTGCTCGAATACTTCAAAGAACGCGGCCAAGACGTCGATGCCCGGGCCGCCACAATGGACTCTGAGTTCCGCGAAAACGCCATCAACAACCTCGAAATCCTGCTCTTCGCAGGGCACGACACGACCGCCTCGACCCTCTGCTACTGCTACCTCCTCCTCCAAAAGCACCCGCACGTCCGCGAAAAGGTGTGCGAGGAACTCGACTCCATCTTCGGCACCACCGGCGACGGGGACGTCGCCCAGCAACTGAAGCAGAACCCCTACCTGATCAACGACTGCCACTACCTCCTCGCCACCATCAAGGAGACGCTTCGCCTCTGGTCCCCAGTCTCCACGGTGAAACAGGGCCGCAAGGACTTCTTCGTCAAGGACCCCGTGACGGGCACCATGCTCCCCACAGACGGCGTCGTCGTCTGGATCAACGCCATCGCCACGCACCGCGACGCGCGCAACTGGGAGAACCCGCACGCCTTCCTGCCCGAGCGCTTCCTCCCGCAGAACGCGGACAAGTTCGACCCGGACGCGTTCCGCCCCTTCGAGCGGGGCGCGCGCAACTGCATCGGCCAGGAGCTGGCGTACATTGAGTTGAAGGTCGTGCTGGCGATGACGGTGCGCGAGTTCGATGTCTCGGCCGCCTTTGATGAGCTGGAGAGTCTGAGCAACGATGGGTCGATTTGGAATACGATTAAGGGGAGGTTGGATGGGCCGCAGGAGTGCTTTGGGGAGGAGATGTATCAGATCTTGTTGGGCGCGGCGAAGCCTAGGGAGGGGATGCCGGCGAGGGTCCGTAGGAGGAAGAGGGAGTAGTCGGCCTGTGTTGGTAGTGGATGGATTTACTACGCCAATACGAGTACGTTATGTGTTAAGAGCAGGCGATTGCACCGTCCGCACTATTGAACAAGTGTAGGCTAGCAATAGACCACCCTTTCGAACTTCCAGTATAGTAGAGACACACTCGAAGTTCCTCCATCATCCGCCAGCTAAGTCCACGTTAGGACAAGAAAGGAAAGCCGTTTTCCTCTAGCTCGAGGATATAAGATGCTGGAGTTATAGGCAGCAAAGGGCTTCACTATTTTTTTTCCTTCCAACCAATTGTGGTCATATAGCCGTTCGTACCGTTCTTCCCTATGCCTATAATATGCATGTCAGCACGATCCTAGCCAGCACCAGTGGACATAGAGAGCCTTGACGAGACGGGGAACGCGTTAAGCGTGCGGGCATGAGGATGTTGTTATTGCGGGTTTCGTGCGACGCTGCTGGTATGCAGGGCAGATATGGAAATATTCTGTTGTTCACTCTGGGTGGTGCAGGGTTTGAACACTGAACAAAAGTAGTCCACTGGAAGCGATGGTATACAAATATCGCTCCGCGGACATCCATTGCCGTGTACATCCGTATATGCAGTGCCCCCCATCGCAACCGGCAGTTCCTGCAGATGAATTAATAAACTGCTTACCCCAGGCAGGTTCGCAAACAAACAAAAAAAAGCGGAATCTTACCTACCCCACAAAAGCTTGCAAGCTACAAAAGCACGACGAGCCCCGAAATAATGCATTAACATTGACTTCGGCAGAGGGCTCAAGCTGGTACCATGGCCTCCGTACTCACCACTCTTCTCCTCCTCCTCCCTCTCGCCCAGGCAACCATAACCCCAAACGCCTTTCCCCCCTCCAAAACCCTCACCCGCGACGTCGCCATCATCGGCGGCGGCGCCAGCGGAACCTACGCCGCCGTCCGCCTCTCCCAAGACCTCAACACCAGCATCATCCTCATCGAACCAAAGGACCACCTCTCCGGCCACGTCGACACCTACATCGAGCCCACGACCAACACCCCCATCGACTATGGAGTCCAAACATACGTCAACTACGGCCCCGCGCCGAACTTCTTCGCCAGATTCGGCGTGGAGACGAAGACCTTCGCGGCCCGCAGACTCACCAGCGTGCCCGTGGACATCGAAACCGGAGCCAAACTGACGGGATACACGCCTCCAAGTTTCAACGCCACGAACGAGGCTTTTCGGGCGTGGCTCGCCTTCGTCGCGCAGTTCGAAAGCATCCTCGACGGGCCCGGATACTGGAACTTCCCGGCCCCAGACAGCATCCCGTCGGACCTCCTCCTCCCCTTTGGCGAGTTTGTAGGCCAGCATCCCGAGATCGCGCCCGCGATACCGCGGATTGCGGCGATTTCGGGGATCGGGGCGGGCGGGTTCAAGCAGTTGTTGACGATCGATGTGGTCATGGCGTTTGGGGCGCCGATTACGAGGGATACGCTCGCGAATGGGTTTATCGTGCCGGTCGTGTCGAATAGTCTGGTGTATCAGCGGGCGTACGAGGTGTTGAAGAAAGACGTGCTGCTCCGCTCCTCGATCAAGAAGGCTGAACGGAGTGACGAAGGCGTGCGGCTCGTCGTGTCGACTCCCGATGGTGACGTGCTGGTGAAGGCAAAACGTGTGCTGTGGACGCCCTATCCCAGCCTCGATAAGAATCTTGTGCCCTTCGACGTCGACGAGAAGGAGAAGGAGGTGTTCGCGAAGTGGATCATCTCTCCATCGTTCGTGGGCGTGCTACACATCCCCTGTATACCGGAGAACTACTCCATCGATTATGTAGCGCCCGCTGCAGTCCCAAAGGACTATCTCGCCGTGCGCGACTATCCATATACACTCCGGTTGGACAGCACAGGGCCTAGCGGACTGGGACTCTTCCGCGCCTTGTTCTCAAGCAATTACTCCCTCACTGCCGACGAAGCGAAGACAATCGTCGCTGAAGAGGTCCAGAAACTGGTCGACCAGAAGGCGGTCGACTGGACTGGACGGTGCGATGTCGATTTCAGAGCTTTTGCGGATCATACGGGGGTGATATGGCCCACGCAGGATACAAAAGAGTTGGAGAACGGGTTTGTGCAGAAGTTATACGCATTGCAGGGGTATAGGAGTACGTGGTGGACTGGGAGGAGCTTTAGTGCGTATTATAGCTCCAGTGTGTGGGCATTTACAGAGGGTTTGTTGGAGAGGCTACTCAAGGATTTGAGGGGGACTGAGGCAGAGAGGTAGATAATTTTGCACGTTAGTAAAGGTTAGCTCAGCCAGCCAATATCAGGGGCATCAACAACGAGCTCCTCAGCATCCGTGGTGAATCTACCTGAATTGGAAGCAAAGGGCATCGATGTATACTGGCGTAGACCCATCAGCGCAAAGAATGGGGCGTTGATGTTTATCGCAGGATTTGGTTGCAGAATGTTCCGAGACCAATCTCCACGCATGCTGCATGCATGACTTTTCGTCCCATGCGTTTGAGTGAGCAATAAGGCGTCCCAAGACCAGCGTCGGTGGAGGCTAATCAAGTGACCCTCATGCCGGGAAAATGGTCTCGTGGAGAAGTCCTGCTATACCCGGTCGTGATATAAGCAATTGATATTCCAGAAGAAGTTTGGCCGTCACATAGAGCAGTGCCTCCTGAGCCTATTGGTTATCGACTACACAGTATTGTTTCCAGCGTCGTCATCGTATTCAACGCGAAACGTCTCAAACCTCCACGAAACGGAACCCTCAAACAGCAAGTTTAAGCGTTTCGCCAACGCTAGAACAAAGCTAGCTCCACTTCCGAGCTGCTGACGAGGCTGGCTGGGATGTGAGGGCATTCGTCAGCCTCGGAGTCGGAAGCGACCGAGCTGACGCCTATAGGCCGTATCGGGGGAATAGCCCATTGACCGTACATGACGGTTTCTGAGCATTTTCTTTCTCAAGAAACAGTGTCCAGTGACCGTTGCACTTGGACGTAAAATTGTTTTGCGTTGAGACAATTTTGATGGAGATGGGAGAACTGGGTGAGGTCCTAGATGTCAACAATGGGCCTTGGAGTGGTTGAGTGGAATGTTTGAGGCGCCGAGCCAGCTAACGAATCATGCTCATTGCTGAAAGTAAAGAGAAGGGTACGGTATGTCGGGTGTACATGAAGCATTAGCGTTTCAAGCTGGGAATCTCGTCCGCGTGCTTTGTCAACTGCTTCCAGGCTGAAATGCGACATTGAGGATGAGTGGTCATTGTGGATAATGCGACTCGGGACGGGACCTGAGGTCGTAAAAATAGACAAGTGGAGACTTCTCTTAGTGTACCGAAAGGAGACAAGCCTGAGCCAACCGTGAACACAGCAGCCCTCTTTCCGAGCCGCAGAAGCCTTTTTTCGCATTGGAGATGATAGGGACGGGATAATCCGTTGTACAGTTGAGTGGAACGTCTGTTGCTTTTTGTTGTCAAACCAAACAACTTTATCGCAAGCCCCATCTTTTGATTCTTAACTGTAATTGGTGCTTCGTTTCGAGTTCGCTCTAAGCTGAGGCTCAGGACCCATCAGGTGCGTCACCTCGCTTTTTCAGGTGGTGGCTGCAGCCCCAGGTGCCCAGTGGTGCCCACTAAAGAGGGTCAAAGCGAGGCTGACGTCCAAGGGCTGAGAAGCTCAGCCTCGCTCCGACCTCCACCTTGAAGCGAAACCGGGACCCCAGGCAGAAAGGTATTTGGACACTTCCATCCCCTAGCGAGGATACGTCCGAAAAAGGGTCTGCAGCACATCACTACATGGTCAATATCAAGTCTCTCCTCAAACCCCGATATTTTGCGCAACCAAGTCGTTCGGTCAAGGATCACATAATCACCCCACCGAGGTAGAAGTCAATCCCCGCAATCCGCCTTGAATATTCAAGACTTGATACCGTCATCGAGAGCTGGGAAATCTCACCCTGGGAGCGTGAAAATGCAAGTGAACGAGAAGTCGGGTTCGGCTAGCTCCAGTGGGTACGAAAGAGGCTCAACAGGAGACCCGACGAAGGAATCGATTTTGAACGCCCCTACAAACGACACACCGATAACATCGCCAACGTTCCATGGACGATCGAGTTCGAGAAGAGTACTTCGTCTCAAATGCCCGATCTGTAATGATTATCCTGACGGGTTCCGCAGTGAGCATGAGCTGCGTCGACACACGAACCGCGTCCATAAGAAGATCCGTAAAGTCTGGGTGACTGTCGACACCTCTCCCGACAAGAGCTTCCTTGCAAATTGCAAGGCTTGCCAGACAGGAAAGAGGTATAACGAGTGCTACAATGCAGCGAGCCACTTGCGTCGAATGCACTTTCATCCCCACAAGCGCGGAGAAAGAAGGATGAGTGCCACTGACGCAAAAAAAGGGGACCTTGACCCGCCTATGGAAGTGCTGAAGGCGAACTGGTTAAGAGAGGTGCAAGAGGTTGTAGGAGACGAAGGAGACGAACAAGTCGAAAGCGAAAGGATCCAGCCAAATCCACCTCGACATTTACCACACCCTCAGGCGTATCCGGGCCCGATAAAAGGCGATAGTAAAGCTCCCGTCACGCCGACGACGCCGTCGACGAAGATGGCAATCGACAGCATTGTAGACTGATGCGGAAATGGGACGTTGCAGAACCGTACAGGCGACAGGGAAACTGTGGTGGTGATAGAGGATCAAAGAAAGTCAGAACTAGAGACAACTGTGGACAAGGCTGTGTTTGTTGGACGCTCCGGTCTCGGCTGATTGATTCACGCCGTTGGAGTGGCGAATGAAGGATTGTTTCTCCAGCTATGAAAAGTCAGGTTGGTTGATGGCATTCGGAACGAAGGAAGGAGACAAAAAGCAAGATATCACTTATCTGTACCGGCAGAACGGGACTTCGAACCCGCAGCGATTCCAAGTGGGATCGAGCCATCGACCTGTCTTGCCTCTGTGTGGTCTTTGATAGGGCAAGTGAGGGCACTTATGGTACACTTCATCGTTTCTCCAGAAGAATAAGACATTGTAATCATTTGAATACTTTAATATCAGCACTTTTGCGATCGGCCCAGATGAAAGTGAGGTGCGGTGAAGGAGTGAAGTCGGATTAGAGGATGCGTTGTTGTCTCGTGCGTCGACGATCCCCAGCGGAGTCGTGGTCCGTGCCCCTAATTTCAAAACTCGGAAGCTGCATCCCTCGAACCCACCGAGACCACTTTGCATCCTTCATTGCTATCTCAAATGCTCTGAGAAACTCAGTGCATTCTAGCAACCTCCGGGATGCTGGAAGTCAAACTATTGCGACTGGCAGATGGGGTGCCTGCCCTATAAAACACTTGTCTGACGGTGTAAGACCGCCTTCCAACACTTCCAACCTTTCCTTTCTTTCCAACGATAGGATTGCAATGGACCATCCAAACATCTAAACTCGAAGTCAAGGTCTTACATCTCGTGGATGAGATGCCAAAAATCTCTCTGTGCCCCGCATAAACCGTCCGCTAGCCATTGTGCCCTGAGATAATATATTTGGGTATTTGGACATATTTCTGATATAAAGAAAGACATTACTGACTGTCCAAGATTCTGAGCAACCGGAGACGCGGCGGCAATGAGCTGATATCGCGCGTATATAGGGAGACATTTCTACAAGGGCACACCTAGGTCTAAGGAGAGTCGCCAATGATGTTCATAGCAGGTAGTGGGTTCATCTGTTCTGAAAGAATGGGCAATGCCTTCACAAATGTGTCGAAGGGGACTCTGCTGAGCATACATTGGTCCTGGAACCCACTCATGCCAAACATTTAGAATGGCGTGCGAAGGTCGGCTCAAACCCCGAGTCAATTAGCTGCGTTCTTCCAATTCGCTCCCTCCAAGGCTTGTATGTAGTGCACAAAGACGCTTGACATGTACGAGGTGAATGGTGGATTTCCCTCATAGATGATAATGACTCCGCACCAATTAGGAAGTCTAGTTCTGAACACAATGAGGTGGGCTTCCTTATTACTGGCTGCTTGCTTAGAGGGGTATGTAGTTGGCATGTCATTCTCAAAGCTCATGTGGGCCACAAGACGGCAAGAGAACAAACTATCTGCAATGCAGACGCAGCAATATTTATTGACAAACTCGAACAGAAAAAAAGAGCATGAAGGACCAAATCACCCAGTGACACACACCTATTACAGATTTACACATCAGGTGGACTAAACACCGCGAGCCACACGATATCCCACTTTCCTTTTTCGGATAAATCCGCATAGATATGCCTACCAATATATTTCTATTCCACCCGCGAAGATGAAATAACGATGCCGATCGCAAAATCTGGACCTCTCTCTTCAGCGACCCCCACCACTCAAAAGCCCCCCGCGGACCCCAAAGTTGGACCCATACCTTGGCGAACTTTCCTCTCCTGTCCACCCTGTCCTACTTATCCGTCCACGAAAGTCTTCAAATCTCCACAATTCCTATACTGCTTAAACACTTCTTGGCGCCGTCACTCCACCTACTGGCCCATATGGGTAAACGTTTTGCAAAACTTCGCTTTGTCAAACTGTACCCCCACTAAATGTACTCAAAAGAAAGCATCTCCCCCCCCAAGAAGAAAATGCGACGAATGAAGCGCAACCGAACTCGCCTAAGTGCATACCAGGCGCCTTTGCCAAGACAAGCATGTCTCTGCGAGGCGTTGAAACGGAACAAAGGGGGCGGCTCGGCGGTTAAGGCTTGAAAGGAGGTGTGAGGGCCAGTGTTGCGCTAAGTATAGAGGTGCCGATCAGATCTGATGGTAAGTTCCCGGGAGAGTCGGTGCTTGAGATACGAATCTTGCAGTCAGGGTGAACGGACTTGGGTCCGGGCGACCATGTCGGGAGGTCGCGCTTGAGAGGAACAAGGGTTGAGGTTGGGCTTCTGTGTTCTGATACATTCGTGGTCCGCGTGGATAGTTGAGGATTCTGATATTAGTTGTATTGATTAGGTACTACTGTTAAAGTTCGTATTTGACATTGCGGGTATATACAATTGTGAGGGAATATTGTTGCAGAAGGTACAAGAGAATCCTGCTGCACCATCTGTTGACACGAACCTTCCAAATCTAAAAAGAAGGAACAAGGTATTTCTACTTGTCCGTTTCCCATAAAACCCGGAGAAATGCTGGTATCCGTAGAAAGTATCGACAGGAATGGAATGGAAGAAAAGCGAGAGTAGTATATCAAGAGACGTAACAAGTATTAGAAGAATATACAGCCGTGTCTTCTGCAGATACTAGACTATATGAGCAAACCCTCGTCATGGATCCGCATATTTTTACTTTATATGGTAGTTCGAGCTCTCTCTTGACTCGAACTGTCTGCGGGAAACGCTGTCATCACTGTGCGTCGATTCGATTTGGATGTCAGTTTCGGTCACAATTCCAATCGTGTTCGGATTCGGCTTGATCATAGAATCTTGAGATCCGGTTGGGCTGTTCTCCCGAAGAGGATCCGGGTGGTGGTGCTTGTCTCGAATGTGACTTCGCCCACGTTCAACGATCCGGCCCACGCGGCTGCCACCACCGACGATTGTGACGGAGCGCGGTCCTACCCTGTCATTATCCAGCATGGATTGGAGACCGTAGTCGTCTCCGGGCCGTTGACCATTGTGGTTAATCGCAGTAACATTGCCCGTACGCGTGCCTCCTCCAGTGGAGAGTTCGTTAGTGATGAACACGCGCCTGGTGAGAGTATAGAGAAGAGCATCAATCCATCCACAAGAAGTCAGGAGTGTGCCTGCGACACAAAAGAATGCGTCTGGCATTTCCGTTCCTAAGGGTTATTAGCTAACGAATCACAATGCAGACAGAAAGGGCTGTTCTTACCCGTCATAGCAACCATACGCCCCACAGCAATCGGGAGTGTTAGCAACACATAGACTGCCGGATACATGACCATAAATTTGGTGGCTCGCGACAGTTTGCTGACATCGTTGTGGATGACGTTTCGAATGCGCCCCCTTAGATGGACGAAGATATAGCCGTAGATGGCCATAGTGCCGAATTCAACGATGAAGACCCATAGATAATGAAGCCACAGACGCTCGTTTTGGAACTCGTTGGATATCCAGCACTAGTTCTCCGTCAGCCGATATCTTCGTTGAGCAAGGCTGCACTTACCCATCCACCGGCTCGGGCGAAGAAACGCATCCCATACTTGATGGGTCCGACTATTGTTAAGGTCGCGGCCATTGCCCAAATGCAGAGGATGGACACAACAAACCAGAGGTACGGGAGTCTATAGCCCCTCACTACACCCAGCCACGTGTGTATCGCAATGGCCAGGACGAAGAGACCGCTTCCCACGTCGCCCAGGTTGAGAAACCAGGCCTGGACAAAGCACGCTGCAGTAGGTGCTAGAATTTTCTGCAGCTTCAGCCAGTGGAAAGAAATCGCGAACGAGATCGACTGTAGAAGATCCGCTAGCAACAGATTGTAGATGAGGAGGACATATTGATTGTAACCGACGTATTCTTTATAATGGCGCCGCCATGAGATCAATCGGTACGTAATAAATCCGAGAAGTGCCGTTACTGAAATCAACGACAGCATGGCGCATAACGCGACTGGAATCAGGCCTGAGATTCAATAGTGAGCTGTAATGCCGCAATACAAAGGTGGCCTTCCACTCACCCTCCTTGTAGACCGGTGTAAGTGGATCCAGACTGTCAGGGAATGCATAATATCGCGTGTGGAGCGTATCCCGCACCGCGAGGAGATTCAAGTCGAATGAGCCCATGTTTTTTGCTTTTACTCCTGGAGTGCTAGAGAGCGCTGGCAGGCAAGGTGGTGGAGAATGTTATATGAGGTAGCAAGTTCAAGACATGGTGAACGATAAAGCGGTCGATATGGCGCAATAGGTGGATGGGACGTAGGGGTCTGGTCTTCGGTTTCGAGAGGCTGAGTTGAAGGACGATGGAGACTGTTATGTTTTGATTGGGAGGACGGAACCCAAGTGGCTTTCGTGGCTGTGAATGTAGGACAAAGGTAGTACAATACACGTCAATGGAGGTTGTATTGGTGGGGTCGATGGGGTAGATCCAGAGAGCCGAAAGAAGAATTGGAGAACCGTAGGGTTGGGGAAGGGCGCCATGATCTTTTCATACTGTTGGAGCAGGAGTCCCGTCTCCCAGGCTGACAGCCACGTCTAGGTCCCTGGTCCGGACTAAACATCCCTTAACGCTAAGATGGGGAGTGATGGGCGATTGTGGAGTGCAGCTAAGCGCATTGGCAACACTGGAACATCATGCCTGTCCGTTGCTAGCAACCCCTGCAGAGGAAGCCGGCATGAAAACGCATGCTGAGCACCCGAGCTTGCAGTTCATGTCGCCCTAGATGGTTGTTGTCGATTTCCAGTTGGTCTGGCCGCTGGATGATGTTATTTTCCTTTGTTTTTACCATGTGATAGGTCCAGCCGCCACACCACGTGGAATAGATACCATGTGCAGATGTATTGCAACTTTTCCCGCGCACGCCCCTTAAGATCTTGAACGGGCCCTTGTTTGAGTGTAAACGCATTAGTCGCGATATCCTATAGACTGAACCGCCGTGCTGGTGACTATTTTGGGGCCACTTAGGAAGAGCCGAAGGCTCATCCCTTTGTCTGCGGCGTGCTGCCAACTTCATCGCCATTTCCACCACAGTGAAGGTCAGTTTTACGGTGAAATTTCCCAAGAAGAAGCGTTCGGGAATCGGGATTCCACAAGGCCCAAGCTCGCCCCAATTCACCAGGGCACTGACTCGCGGGAGCTTCCACTAGCCCCCGGCCCGGCGGCGCCCCCTGCAAGGACCAGTGGATCTGTTCCCTGACAGACAAAAGCAAAAAGATCTGATGGGGACAGGCTTGACAACCATCCATTCTTCTGATGTTCAAAATATTGTTTATTTGCGCGGGGACAGTTTTCAAAGTAATCCCGAAGTATGTTAGAGCATTGAAGCTCCTGATGTCCGGGGTCGGTACTCCTTACACTTCTGCTGACGACAATTCGGGCCTTCTTGCTCCCTGGAATCACAAGCACCCGAGAACCCGGCGAGACAGTGCCAGGGGACACCTGCCCAAAGTAACCCTATTGCTCAAACTGGTAGGTCATCGAGGACTGGGGAAGTTGTTCCAATCAATGGATACTCGTCCGGGGACTTTCCATGTACATAGTAGCGTGAACGCATCAGTATCTTATTACCCTGGAGGAAGGGAAATGCGCCAGGTAGCCAAATCTGATATGCAGGGAGTCTTGAAGCGGATGAGGTTTGCGCAATCCATCCCCTAAAACGAAAAAATTTTCATGATCAAACTTCGAGCGTTTTCAGAGATCTGCATGCTTCATAAAAACGATTGTGCTCTGGAGTAACATTGCGCGGAAATAATAGGAGAGTTTGCCCCTCTTTTCGACTCCTCACTTCAACAAAACACAATTCCGGGGTCGACGGGGACCGTCGCTCAACACTTGTGGCTACACCTAAAGCTTATCCTCCGACCAGCAAATTAATTCCAGCGATAACAGGCAGATGCGCTCCGATCACTCATTTTTTTCCTTGTGGGAACACAGCCAGCTGAGTTGAGGTGGTGTCGCAGGTACTGGCGTTTTCACCCCATAACTGTATCGTAACGGACAACTCGGGTACGGAGTACGTCCTGGAACATCATCTTCACCGCTGGAGCATGTCGCGCCTGAAGCTCTCAAGACTCACGCTGTGAACGGAGATAACCCCAAGGTATTTACCCCGCGACAAGCTAAAGGACAAGCAACATTGGCAGGTCACTCCGGCGAGACTTCCGCTTCAGGGGCACACGCGAAACCTTTTCTGGACTTTGGGCTGCAGGTCGTCGCACCTGCGGAGTTGGAGATCGACCGTAGGAAGCTAGGAACTCCACAGAGCAAGTTCCGACCCCTTCATGGCCCACCATGATCTCCACTGAGGTCCACTCTCCCCCATACCCTAGGGGTAAATGCCTGAATTGCAGAGTATGGAGGGACAACTGTGGGCGGAATATTTCCGACGTCCATCCTGTCTCCGCGGTTGTATGTAAAGATCAATAAATCACATGTGAAATCTTCAGTAAGCTGTCTTGCGTCGACAAATTCTTTAGAGGGAGTAGACCACCTACTGAAACGTGGGACATCTCGCACATGATTCACATGCGGTATTACCCGGATAAGCCCCTATGCTCCCAGCGTTAGCGATCCCCCATAATGCACTAACATTACCCCAATGTCTTGGGGGACGGCCAAGGTAGCAGACAAGCAAAAGTCAAGACCCCCATTATTTTTCCAGGCGGTTCGGAGAGTGTCCCTACTCCACAGAACCTTGCGGAGTAGCGTTGGTGCACAATTGCTACCCTAGGGTACTTTCTCGGCCAGAACTCCGGCCCTTGGCTACCCCAGACCCAGTAACCGAGAAATAGATGAGTGGATATGCCCAGGCGCGCCAGACTCATGGCGCGCATCCAGATGCAAACGATGGCGCAAGGCGATCTTGAAATCGAATACACGAAGTCTTTCCATTAGCCTTTGTCGTCATAGTAATGTTGGTCGTGTATCCCTTCGAGCGCGGTGGCGATGAAGGTTGAGAGTTCGAGATGAGATTATTCGGTGGATTCGGTGCATTACAATCTGATGGCGTTTCACTAAGCACGGTCACGCAGCAGCTACGTGCAATCCTGCATGATACTGTGGTGAATCACACCCTCGGCCCTGGGTAAAAACCACCACACCTGAGACAAGCGAGGGACTCCCGTTCACGCACGGCGGATGGCTGTCGTCTGCGTGTGACACATGGCAGCCACATGGTTTAGGTCTCAGAAACGATCGGACAGACTTCCTCGATTTAAACTAACCTTCCAATACAATTACATATCTTGCGCCTCCCGCCGTTAGGAATGCCTGCCAACCAGTCATTATTCATGAGACACGTGGGGACTGTGCGATCGAGTTCAGCCATCGAAGTCCACTAGAATAATTCTGCTTCGCCGTTGGTTCTGGACCCTTGTGTGGCACAGCAGTGGCACAACTCCACATACGCGGTGTTAATTTATAGTGAACCTTCTCCATCCTTTAGGAGCTTAATCCACGCGGTTATAGGTCTCCAATCGACGACGTCCTTGGGACCGGCGCAGCGGAGTATCGCATGGCGTTCCTCGGTGCGAGAAAGCGCATGCACTTGACCATTATTGGACGTGCTGGGCAGCAGATCCTCGTAACCAGAACGCTCACCGTACATTCCAAAATCACATACATTCTATGCTTGTTCTTGCATATTGTATTGCCAGCCCACCCCATTTTCCCTATCCGGATTCCAGACGATGTGGCAATGACAAATGGTGCTCAACTATGTTTCTCCTGCAGATAACTGGACGTTTCTCAATCCTCTTCTACCCGTGTGGAGGCATACGTCTCTCATGTCCCATGCGTCTGCGCCCAAAACAACTGGTAATATATTTTAATTCACGCATTTTTACCTGTTCCTTGCTTACCAAATACGACTTTTTTACGCATCGATTATGAAGTCTCCTCCTTCGTCCACTTCGCACAATATCAACCGAGGTAGAGGTATGAGTGAATGTCCGTGACAGTGAGGTCACAAATTGTGGCCTCACTTTATCTATGGTTATATACCACTTTAGAAGCTGATATAACACCTGTTTTGAGAAGTGACGGTAAATCTGTCTCTTTAACTGGCAGCTATCAGGCGTATAGCGTCAGTGATGGGGGCCATGAATTTGTGGCCTCATATTTCCATGGGACCTCCGCCATGCAGGGAAATCAACGAGGTAGTTGAGAATACAATGTTTAGACACATCATTCTTGCTCTGAAAGTCTAAGTTGACATCTATTCTGCTGGCGGGCGCCTTTCTTCTTGCTATTCGGTGTGATTTTCACCAACAGTATGGGCACCCTCAATTGCATGCTCGGGTTCTCGGCCTGCCGACAGTCCCGCTGCTTTGAGGAAGCAAGCGATGACAAGGAGGACAGCAAAATGGGTCTTACCAATTCCAATCCGTCCACGAGACTTCAGTCTCAGCTGCAACTTCAACACTGACGACAACTTCTTCTAGATTAAAGTTCTCATAGTGTACGCTGTATTCTCATATTTGTTGTCACTGCATCTGGCTGTCTCTCAGCTCTGCATTTCCTACATATTCCTTGTATTCTTCCTTCTTATTTGACATGTTCTATCTTGTACTTCTTGACAATGCTGGTCAGGAGGACAAATCATCGGGAAGAGCGTGGCGAGCATACGTATGGTGTGGGGAGGCATGACAAATTATCACTGCAACGAAGGACCCTTGAGACTTTCTCGGAATGGTAAAAATAGAAGATCTGGGGAAGTGGAGTGAATTCCGCCATGGCACGCGGATGAAAGGACGAGGCTGCAATGGCACGGGCCTAGGGATGGGGAATAGGACATAACGATCTGTGGCTTACGACCATCTGATACCCCCCGCATTGACGCCATTTCCTTTGGACCGCGAGTAGGGCTATTCTTACTTCCAACTGACATCGTTCAGCTCTGCAATAATAGGCACTAACATCAAGGGTCAAAATCTGATTATCAGGTTATTGGAGAATCTAGATCAACAGGGCTGAACCCTTCGCGGGAGTCACGCCTTGGATTCTTGGGAGACCGGTAGCGAAGTCATTTCGGCTACCAAGGTGCTAGATTGAGCGGAGAATTTATCATCACCAGCACACGTACGGAGTGAGCCGCCTTGTCATATCTAGTGTCTTCTAGCAAAATGGCAGAACTGAGTTCTATAACTGCGCCACGGAGGCACTGAGTCGGGTGCGTCCATTGGTCGAGTGGAGTATATGCCCATATTCGATTTAATCCATCTGAGAACGACTGAGCCGTGAGGAATGCGGCGTCAAAGTTTGCACTTAAAAGTTTAGATTGGGGTAATTGGAGTAGAGGTGGCCATGAATTCGGCCCTTCGATATTGTACAATGACCACCTCTTATGCTCCGGTGGAGATGCAAATGCAGATGCAGAGATGCTGTCTAGACTCGCTACCAAAAGACAACCGTGCTGCCAGGTATACAATATATTCTATCCCTCCTCTTCATCCCCCTTCATGTCCTTCACACCCTCTAATACTGGCTGGCAGCGGCCTGGCAAGCCTTGAGCTGGTCGAGATACCATCCGCAAATGTTCAAGCTGCCCTGGTTCTCGTCCATGCACTTCCTGAAGTCACCGATCTGGGCCTGGCAAGCGCCACCCTGGCTGTTGTAGTTGGCGGTCTGGTGCTGCTGGGCAAAGTCGGTGGATGCGGCCTGCTGCTGAGCGGGCTCAGAGGATGAACCACCGGAGAAAAAGCCACCGATGGCGTGGCCGATCGAGGAGCCTACTGCGACACCACTATTGATGGGTTAGCTTCTGTGGCGACTGAAAGGGGTACCGAGAGGAATGGTGGCGCATCAGGAGGAATCCTGAATGTCCGATGCAAACCGCTCGCTCGAAATGATTCGGAGCTACTTACGCAGCAGTAGAAGCCATCTGACCGAAAAGTCCAGGACCTTGGCTCTGAACAGGAGCAGGAGCAGCCTGAGCAGGAGGAGCGGCGTGTTGCTGCGCAGGGGGAGCGGCCATGGTGGAGGCCTGTCTGGCCGGAGGTGCAGCAGGTGCAGCGGGCCTGGCGGGGGCGGCCGTAGGACGGCGGGGAGCAGCTCCTCCACGTTGACGAGCCATTTTTGATCGGTTTAGGGGTTGTTGGAGGTGAATGAAAGGTTTGTCCGGATGGCGATGTGCTTGTTGTTGTCGTGGAAGGCGAAGAAGTACATCGTATACCTAAGATCTTCGAGAAAGATCGGCGGACGAGACGGACCGAGGTGTGGCGCAGTCACGTGGAACGCTGGGCTTGCGTGATTGGTCCAACCACATTGCCGTCCAGTTTGGCATAGAGTAAAAGGTTAAGGAATTTGTATATTGTAGTGACGATGCGAGGTCTGTGGTATTGGGAACTCCTCCTATATGTTCATGCCGCCCTTGATATGTACACTAAGCTACAGCAGCTGCAATGCTGCAATATAATACAATGCCCAACAATTGCCTCAGGATATCTCAATCATCATCTTCCAGCAGATCTGTCGGCGATGCCTCTGTGGCCTCACCCTTCAACACGATCGACTCCTCTTCGGCCTTTCCAGACAAGAATGGGACTTCTTCATTCATCTCCATTTGAATCATGTTCGCCTTGCCCTTGACAAGGTTGAGCATCATGTAGTTCATGAAGCACCTTATTCCCAGCTCTTCCCCCTTCTTAACGATCCACCCATTTAGATACTCAACTTCGGTCAACCGACCTCTTCTTACGTCCTGGAGCAACATGCTTAGGTCGTCTCTCGTCCTGTTCGCGATGCCGACAACCAATGTTTCGAGCCGACCAGGGTCAAATCGTTGAGGGACGTTGGGGATATATCGAAGTTCGGGCAGGGACCGAATGACGAGACTGATCTCAGACAAAAGGAGACGCATCGTCCGTGTAAGGGAATAGTTGTAGAGAATAGCGCCATTGCGAGCATCCAGCATGACCGTGAGGGGACCAATAACACTGTTCACGGCGAGCGTTTCCAGCTGCATCTGCAGCAGATCGGGTGGTGAGAATCCGGTGGCGGAAAGATTTATGGAACGAAGGAGGGTTCTCAAGAGATATCGATCGTTTGGTGTCCAACGGAAACCTGGCTGTTGAGGCGGGCCAACTTCCGGATCAGGCTCTTCTGGGTACGGCGTCGCCAAGGGCATCCTATCTGCGGGCCCGAATCTGGGGAACGAAGTGTAAGGACCGGTACCGCCATCTCTTTCCTGGGGAAGTATCGCCACGGCCAATGTGCCATATCCCTTATATATAGAGGTGAACGGCTCGTCTGGGTGCAGTGACGTGCGGTGGGTGTTTGTCCCCAGCATATATCGTGGCCTTGTCTCGGGGTCCGGAAAGATCTCTCTGTTAACCTCCTCAATCGTGCCCATACCTTTCTGCAGGAACAGGATGACCGAGCCCTTATGTAAACGATGCTTAACGCGAGACAACGCCTGGAGGACCATCTGCGCCTTCGAGCAGACAATAAGCGAACTAATCGGCTCCGTGGACTCCGCTTCATTTCCCAGGGTGTCTTCCTCGATCTCTTTGCCATGAAAGCGTCTCCGCAAATAGGACAATTCGGCGTCGAAGCCCTCACTTGTTTCCGCCGAACCATCTGTGACCAGCTTTATCGTCTTGCTTGATTGATTCCAGGTGTCCAACGTCCGGTATCCATGGAACATGAGCGTCACCGGGGGCGGATTCGGGATCTTGCGCAACGAATGCGCGACGAAGAGACCCAGACTCCCCATGCCCAATATGTGAATGCGGCGGTCGACAACGCGTTGGCGGCGATAGAATTGGAGTGCGGTTCGTAGATTTCGCTCGGTATACGGGGGTCTGGTTGCCCCATGGTCCTCCTGTTCGGCCCTGTCCTGAGACTCCTTTACACGGCTTTCCTCGTTCACTTGAGCTCTGTCTCCGTTAGTGCTCCGCCACGCGACAGCCCAAAAATACGCACTTCGCGCCCTGCTTCGCCCTAGGTTCCAGATCCTCCTCCTTCCACCAATTCTTCAGAGGAGTTCCGGACTGATAAAAGGCCACCCGGCCCACGCAATTGTTACCGCGGCTGCATCGCGAAGTGATGTGTGGTATTCGAGGCCGAAGCCTGGGAAGGAATTGAAAAGGAGAGAAGGGAGACAGATTGAAAGAAATGTGCGAGGTTCACATGTAGATAAGACTCAACAAATGGACTCCGCTATCTACGGTGTGGACAAAGGCGAAGGAGAGAATCTATGATGTCCTCGATTGACGGTCGCGGACAAGGGTAAGGAAATGTTCCTCCCCGGCGCGGAGAAACTGTCGGCCCGGTCCGCCAGATAACTTCCAAAGAAATGATGAACCGGCTTCGTCACTTCTTCTCTCAAACACACAAGTGACGTTGCCGACATTCAACAGTTGTCAGGCGAGACATCGCAGGCCCTTCACGTTTCTATTCTTTAACCTGCCGTCAGAAGCGCCTTGAGCGCATCCCAAAAGCCTAAACTCCGTCTCAGCACCGGAGACATCCAAGCGCATTCAAACCGTCATCACACACATACACCTCACAACCACTCACCAAACCACCACGACCATGGACCCTCCCACACTCCCGCCCTCCCTCCTCCCCAACCTCTCCTCCCAAATCGACACCCTCACCTCGACCCTGCACCCCCTCCTCACCACCCCTCTCTCAACAACCACATCGACCCTCCCCCTTCTCTCCCGCGCAAAACTCCACATCCACCTCGCCTACACCATCGAATCGCTCCTCTACTCCTCCCTCCTCCTCTCCGGCCAGAACCCCAAGGAACACGCCATATTCGCCGAACTGGCGCGCCTGAAGCGGTATTTCCAGAAGGTCAAGGAGATTGAGGAGCGGGGGCTGAAGGGCGAAGGTGAGAAGGAGAAGGAGGAGGGGAGGATGCGGCTGGACAAGGACGCTGCGGGACGATTCGTCCGGGCCGGGTTGGCGGGGAACGAGCAATTCGATCGGGAAAGGGAGGACAGGGATAAGGGGATAAGGGAGAGGACGAAGAGGAAGGCGGATGCGTTGGCCGAGAAGCAGAGGAAACATATCAAGTTCGATCAGGAGGAAGAGGGCAGGAAGATGGCGGCGCTGCCCAAGGAGAAGAGGGAACAAGCAGACGATGACGAGGAGGAGGATGAAGACGATGAGGGTGACGAAGCCGAAGATCAGAGCGGGGAAATGCAAGATGCCATCAACGCCGCCTATGACGAGTCCAATCCCTCCACATCTCTTCCCCGGCGCACCAAGCGCTCAAAAAGAATGGACGAAAGTCGCAGGGAGCGCAAGCTCCAAAAACGCGCACAACGCGCCGCGGATGCAAGCACCAGCAGTGCACCAGGGGAAGAGGAGTTGCTGATTCCGGCGAAGCAGCAGCAGCGGGGCCCGCGGACACCGGGAGAGACGTTCAAGGCGTTGTTGGAGGGGCCGTTGAAGAAAGGGGGGAAGGGGGATGGGA